>MJUU01056164.1:247853-265242 GCA_002080025.1 Modiolus philippinarum
TGTGCAGTCTGTGTACAGGCACATGCACTGAACCCAAAATAAACCAGGTATATCAGTAGCAAAGATACCTTTAAGTGCTTCAAGCACTTTGATATAAACTTTCTGTTAACAGACATCAAGAATTTTGAATTTCTGTTTTAAAGAAAAACTGTTTACAAGTTGATCCAATCAAATTAGGGTTATTGGAGACAAAATGTCACTTTAAATTCTGTGGCCATCTTTACAACTTGCACTTTAGTTGCTCAAGTGTTGAAATGTTATTTTGTCAAAAATGAAATATTTTGATGATGACACTTTGGTCTTTGGTTAAATGCTCATATATGTTACACACTACATGTATAATGTGTACATGTGTATAAATATTTATATTACAGGTGCTTTAAGTGATTTTCAGCAGGCAACGTCTATTTCGACCAATATGGTGATGAAATTTGGAATGTCAGATAAGGTAGGATTTCTGATGGCATCTTAAGCTTCTTTTGCCGCAGAGCCCTGTCTGTCTGTCTGGGACTAACTTTAACATGGCTCATAACTCATACTGTAACACATTATGAATGATGCATGCTAGCACGTCATGGGAAAATGTGCATCTGTTCAACACTTTAACATGAAAATAAAACTTCAAATTATTGCTTTCAATATACATAATTGCAAGATTATAAACATAAATAGAATGCAAGTGTTGACACAAGATTTAATAGCATCATTTGTTTACTTTTTATCGCTGTCAAGGAGTCACAGACTGGTTTATTTATTTTTTATTATCCCCTCGCCCAACGGAGTTGGGGGGGGGGGATATAGCATCTTGCCCGTCATTTTTGGTCAGTGGATGTGTCTTGGAGAGTGATGCTGCTCAGATGATAATTGGATCACTCTGACCTACATTTTATGCTTGAATTATCTGGTTAAAGTTTGCAGTAAGGGATACTATATCAGTCACATCAATTATCTTCGGTCAGTGGATGCATCTTGGAGAGTGAAGCAGCTTCAGATGATAATCGGGTCACATTGACCTACATTTTACACTTGACAGACTTGAGTTAAAGTTTCCATAAATATTTATACCTGAGATACTTATAGGTTTCATTATGAGTGAGGCTTGAATATCGCTTGTTATCAAATCGAGCTATTTAATTCAGGGATGACGCTACTATATAATTTAGGGCCGCCCGGCGGCCCCATTCCCCAAATAAGAAAATTCCCAATCGCTGCAACGATGTTTACAAAATCCGGGTTTTTTTCATTTCCCTCTCCGATGAATCTTTCGTTCCGATCCGTGTCGCCTTTTGTTAGGACCGGAAATTACTCAAAACAACACAGTTGCGTCCAGAAGTAACTAAATAATGCAATTTACGCTATTTACCACCACCCCGAGGATGAACAAAATGTCTGAGATCGCATATGTCCATAAGGGAACATCTTGAAAGTCAGAATGTGTAAAAGGAATTGAAATCGTGTTGTTATCGTTCATTGTCGTGTCTAAAATTCGAGACTTTCATCCATGGCTTTTGAAATACGTGGTAACGTGCAAATGCCCACATTGCCACAGATACGGTTTGCATTGAAATAAATATTGAATAGTAATTATGATTTGAAATCAGAGTTTCTGAAACTGGGATTTTTAACTGGTTGAGAATTTGGAACTGCACTTCATATGTGGGTGCTTTCATTTCAACTAGTTAAAACGAAATGTGGAAATTACTTGCTGTATGATTAATGAATGAATGCATTCTCATTTCATGAAATGAGGTATATATATCATTATGTATGAAGGGTTTGGTTTTGGTGATACTATTGAAATGTGTAAGTCATTTTTTTTTGCAGACATTCAAAGAATTTCTGACAGAATGTTGATTTGCTTTCACATAGGAAAAGAGCAGCACTTCTTTTGTTGTCGGTTGATGATCAGCTTGATAAAATTCAAATCTGGTGTAATTTGATAAACTATATAAAATAAAGTCTTATTGTTTAAAAAAATGTATAAAATATTGTCTTAATGGCTTTGGTGTAACGATACTTTCCATTCTTCAAACTGTTGTTGTGTGTACTTACACATATTCTTGGTTATTACAAACGTATGTTGCAGTATTTGATATATTATCATTTTTCCCAATCTAAGTTGCTGCAATGCAAAATTCCCAATTTGTTGGACGGGGGACCCATTTGAAAAGAGCTAAAATCATCCCTGTAATTACACAATAATAATTAACGAGCTTCAGCGAGTTAATTATTATTTGTAATTAAATAGCGAGATTTGATTACAAGCGATATACAATCTTCACGAGTTGGGAAACCTATTTTTCTTATGATAAACCATTCTGTCATGTTCTCCCAATTATGTTATGTTGGGAGAATTTAGTTGTGTTTGGGAATACATTGAAGATTGATTATGTACTTTAAACTTATCTTTATAATGAATGTAAAGTCTAACAATATATTTTTCCCGTATATAAAGTAGAAATTATAAACAATGATAAGTGTTGTAGATGTAGGAACTATCTTGCATTATATGCACATGTACACAGCAATCAATAGCAATGCCAGGTACATGATTTCTCGCTGGTGACAAACCTGGGTGAAAGCTCAGTTGAATTGTAATTACAGTTTTAAACATCTATACAGTAATAAAATTAATTTCTGCTGGTCAGTTGAGTGAAAAATGTTACGAATTATTTGTAATTAAATGTAGGTGTAAATTTCTCTGTCTCTTTGGTAACTGATTCTGATGTCAATTTCCACGCGTCAATGATCGCAATACACATTACATCAACACAGAACACAGGAAGGAAATTAAACTTATTTTTTGCAATAAAATAATATATTTCAGGTGGCCAAAATATATTCATTTGTTTTGGGAGAATGAATTAATAGGTGTGTACACACGAAGCTCATTTTTTTCATTTCTTCTTCTTGCCAATGGAATAAAAAATAATGCAGACGACACAATGCAATGAGCACGGAAATTAAAAAAAGAATTGCCATGAAGTTGGTTTGACCTGATGTGTGATCTCTTGAACAACCAATGAAAATACGGCTGAAAAGTTATCTAATCATATGAAAGGCCAATGAAATGGTAGCATAAAAGTTATCACTAAGTGATACAAAAAATTATCTTATCTTGTAAGAAATAGATATTGCTGCCACATCATAAGAGAATACATGTTACACATCAATGAAGTCAATGTTCAGTGAATGTACCTTAGACGTTCATACATAATTAAATTATATTAGGGTTATTATTTCTTGACAGAGGGCAAGGGGATTAGCTGTCATCTGCAACTGCTCCTACTTCTAGTTGACTTCTAAAGAGCAGTGATGGAAGTACTCTTAACCAATTAAATACTGGGATTTCCATATAAAGCAAAATTAATATTATTATTTATAAATAAAAGTAAACTTCATTCGGAACAGAAAATTTTTGTCAAATATTTTCATTTTATTATCATGTTTGTTTTAATGAATGAAATTTATCTCCTCAAATTATACAGTATATCGCCACCCTTTGGACCAAACAAAACGAGGGAGCTCTGTGCATGTATTATTAAAGAATGCCCACAAATTATTATGTAGTAAAGGAATATCACTTGAATATTTTGCTTTCAGATTGGAGTAAGGTATTTTGAAGACAATTCAGTAGATATTGGTACAACCCTTATGGCCACTCCAGATAGAAGTCAAGCAGTCCAAGAACAGATAGATTTAGAGATAAAAAGATTATTACAGGTATTGTAAGATAAATGCTAATGGTTTGAAGACACAGATTGAACTGAAATTTCAAAAGTACTTTACTAAAAGTGCTCCTTTTTAGCTCACCTGGCCTAAAAGGCCATGTGAGCTATTGCCATCACTATGTGTCCGTCGTTCGTCCGTCTGTCAACAATTTCAAACATCTTCTCCTCTGAAACCGCTGATCCAAATTAAACCAAACTTTGCCTGAATCATCATGAGGGTATGGCTTCTCAAACTGATGTTCAGTTTGTCCCTCTGTCGAACAACATGGCCACCATTGCTTGAAATAGAACATAGGGGTAAATTGCAGTTTTTGGCTAATAACTCAAAAACCGTTACAGATATAAATAATCTGACAGGAGTAAAAATGATCAGCATGGTGAGATCTATCCACTGTGCAATTTTGAAGAAAATCTGAACACCCATCTCGGAGTTATAGCCCTTTTTCTGTTTAATTTTCAAAATTTTTGCATGTCTGTCCGTCAACAATTTCAAACATCTTCTCCTCTGAAACTGCCAAGCCAAATTAAACCAAACTTGACCTGAATTATCATCAGGGTATGGCTTCTCAAACTTATGTTCAGTTTGTCCCTCTGTCCAACAACATGGCCGCCATTGCTAAAAATAGAACATAGGGGTAAATTGTAGTTTTTGGCTAATAACTCGAAAACCGTTACAGATATCAAAAATCTGACACGGGATGATTATGATCTGCATGATGAGATCTATCCACTGTGCAATTTTGAGGAAAATCTGAAAACCCATCTCGGAGTTATAGCCCTTTTTCCGTTAAATTTTCAAAATTTTGGCATTTTTTATTTTTTATTTCAAAAAGTGTAACAGATAGAGGTCAAGTGTAAATTGCACAAATGTTCAGCATATCAAAATCACCCTGAAATTTTGAAGAAAATCCATAAATCCTTGTAGGAGTTATTGCCCTTTTTCACTGAATTTTTTAAATTTTTGTATTTTTCATCTTTTATTTCCAAAACTGTAGAAGATGAAGGTTAAGTGTAAATTGATGAAATGTTTTCCATGCTGTGGCGACTTCAAAACTGATGTTGAAAATTGTTCCTTGAATACCATTTTCAAAATGGCCGCCTAAAAAGGCGGGAAAATTCAACATTGTCCGATTTCAATGAAATTTGGTTTCGATATAGATATTGATCTTGCAACTTCAAAACTGTTGTTGAAATTGTTTGTGGACCGCCATTTTCAAAATTGCCACCAAAAAAGGCGAGAAAATTCAACATTGTCTGATTTCAATGAAATTTGGTTTCCAAATAGATATTGATGTTGCGACTTCAAAACCGGTATTGAAAATTGTTTGTTGACCACCATTTTCAAAATGGCTGCCAAAAAAGGCGGGAAAATTCAACATTGTCTGATTTCAATGAAATTTGTTTCCCAAATAGATATTGATGTTGCGACATCAAAACTGGTGTTGAAAATTGTTCGTTGACCACCATTTTCAAAATGGCTGCCAAAATAGATGGGAAAATTCAACATTGTCCGATTTCAATGACATTTGGTTTCCAAATTGGTCTTGATGTCGTAACTTCAAAACTGATGCTAAAAATTGTTCGTTGACTGCCATTTTTGGAACGATTGGGACAATTGTTTCCATGTCATTACCTACCAAACCCGGATGACCAGAAGTTTCTTGCTTACTCGCTACCTTTTATAATACATTAATTGAAATATATTTCACAATTCACTTCCGTTTTTTCGCAGAGTAATTTATTTGTTGACATATCAACAGGTGGATATCTATCGCATACCACTGGACAGGAATATTGTTATAACTTAATTACCGTAATTAATTTGAAAGTGATAGCTATCTTAGTGATAAAGATTGTTAAAACTGAATATGTGTGACAGTCTGTTATTGATTTTATAAGCAAGTGGTCAATTATCGGTCTTAAGTTTACATGGTTGATTGCTTCCTTCAGTCCACACGTGTTGGAAGATAAGCTGAATAAATTTCCTCTTAATTTATATACACCTTAATTACTAAACATCACAAATGCAGTGATTAAATCTGGCAGAATGATTTTGACTAAATCTACTTAAACAGAGCAATGTGTATTTTCTACACAGCAATTGTGTATTTTCAAGCAGCTGTTTACTTCCGTTTGCTTAGTCTATAAATAGATTGTGAATTGGGGTATCAATAAGGGTCATATATGTGCGTAAAAAATCACATTTTCAGATTGTAATACAGACTGAAAAATAAAAACAGTTTCCTTATCAAAAGCAATTACCCACTGACTTAAACTTCTGCCTAAATAATGATAATATAACACAAGTATTAATATTTGTTTCTATTTTTTCCTTTTTGGATTTTTTGTTTGTTTTATTAATTTGACTCATTTTTAAAAACAAAGTTTAAGACAATTTTCTTATCACAAGCACTACTTGTTGATTTAAACTTCGCTCTTCTAATAAAAGACAAAGTGTTTTTACTTATTATTTTTTTAGTTTGTTTGTTTGTTTTTTGTTTGTTTTTGTTGTTTTTTTTAAATTTGTTTAGTTTTTTTTAATATACATGCTGAAAGATAGGTCATTGCTTTATTGTAAAATTTCAAGACAGTGGAACCTGTCCAACCTTGCAGATGACGACATGCATTTTGAATGCCTTGCAAATCCAAATATTGGTTCACTCTGGGAGACAGCTTTCTTTGTCTATATGTATTCAGACATCCGTTAAAGTGCAACATATTCTGCGGTTCTACAATAGATGGGATAAATGTTTGATCTTGGTAGAGAAAGACTTGGCATGCAGTTTTTATGGGTGAAAGTTCTCACAAATAACAATAACTCTTATATATCTATTCTATGATCTAACACTATACATAGCCAGTTGCGATATTGGTTGTATTTTATATTGTTTGATAAAACAACTGCAGTAGAATACCGAAGGAACAAAGGAGTGGTATTTACAAAAATCGCAGTCGAAAGGCAAGGCAAAAATGAGAACACAGAAACAGCTACAAAGCACAGAAATAAAAAAACACAACATTCAAAACCAGGGCACCCATAGTGTGAACTCCCATGAAACTGATAGTGACATCAGGTGCTGCGGAAGGGTAATCATATTTACCATCTAACAACAAAAGTAATGAAAACACTTTAATCAAAATTAACAGTACAACCATATTTCAATATTTTTTTTGAATTCGCAGAATATGGAATACCCTATTGTCTTTTATTGAGCTATTGTTGTCTTGATTTTTATTAATTTTATTTTAAATCATTGCAATGTAGGAGCTGTGGGCACACTAGTCCCAAATTGGTACTCGTTTTGTATCTTTTAAATTATGACTGTCCTAGTCTGACACAAGATGGCAAGTAGCTTATTAACATTGGCTGTATATTAAAACACATTAAATAATCTTCTATATCTGAATTATTTAACACATAATATATTTCATAAATGGTTTCCTGCAGTGGAGATAAGTTCTAGGTAAATCAAACATTGGTAAGGATAGTAAAACGAACTTTGACTGGATTCTGTTTGACATGCATAATTTGAAAATATTGCTTTAAAGAAACATAGAGTCCAATCGTTCCATTAGTGCTATCAGCACTTTGATTAAAATGGCTGCCAAAAAAGGGAAAATTCAACATTGTCCGATTTCAATGAAATTTGATTTCCAAGTAGATATTGATGTTGTGACTTCAAAACCAATATTGAAAATTGTTTGTTGACTGCCATTTTCAAAATGACATCTTGACTTCAAAACTGGTGTCGAAAGTGGTCCTTAGCAAAAACATTTTTGTCAAAAAAGCCCAACAAAGAAATATAGTAAAACATGATCAGACTTTAAAAACAGTTCAAGATATTGGAGTTGTTTGAGCTAGGAAAGTTTGAGAAACTGGAGATCAACTGTACAACTTACAATGTTACCTTGATTGTGGTAACTGAAGGCAGGTGAGCGATACAGGCTCCTGGGAGCCTCTGGTTTCCAGTCCGACAAAAAAAACATGGAATGATAGAACATAGTTTTGACATTGGACCCTATGGAAAATTCATCTTTTTGATATTTGCTCTGAAAACTATTGAAGCATTTAGCTATTTAACTTAACTTTATTGGAATGATTTATGGAAATTCCTTTACAAAGATTGCTCATTTTAGTCTGATCCAGTAAAAAAAAAAATGAATGCCAACACAGAAAATTGTTGGATATTGGACTCTTATGAAAATACAGTTTATAAAGTTGCAATTAACAATTTAATTTTAGTTTGGAAAACTAGTTAAACTAGCAAAACTGTAAGAAAAGCTCACTAATACACGTATTTATCCCCACTCCCCACATTTGATTCCTGTAATAAAAAACTAATTAAAAAAAAGCTTAAATTAAATTTTCAAATAGATGGTGCACAATGGCAATGTGTACTCAACATTCTGTAAAAGTTTCTATGATTTCATCAAGTGGTCTAGGAGGTACACTCTGGTGGACAGACGAACGATTGAAAGAATAGACAGACGGACACCATGATCACCAAATACCGCTAGCTGTTGAAGTGCAGCAAAAATATTACCTTCATAGTAATAACATTTTCTTTAAAATCCAATTTGTAACGAATATATTTCTTCAGATAACACTGCCTCTGCTGTAGCTATTATAAATTTATCATGTAGATTACGCTTGTGACATGTAAAAAATTTACCTCACTGGCGGAAAACACATTTTACAGCCAATAGTAATATAATACATCAGTAGACAGTATTAACTGGAATCGTGTAGATCTGTGAAATAAGTATATTGTGAAGTATTTCTGAAGAGAAAATAGGAGGAAATTTTATGTTTTCTTACCAATTACAAGAGTTTTGAAAAGACAAGCGTAAAAGTCAGGAAAGAGATGCTGCATATTTTTTTTTTATATATATATAATCAGTTTCAGTTTCACAAGGGTTACTTCCAAAAAAATGGTCTAGGACTCTTCGAAAGCATTTGATATGATTTTCAGTAGGCCTATGTGTTTACTTTTTAGAAATTCTATGAGTGATTGGAGTACATGAAAATTTTCCCTAAGACCCAAAGTCTCTTCCTGGAACATTGCTAAGATGAAACAAAAAATAATTAATTTATTTTATTTTCTATTTCAGGAATCATATGATAGAGCTAAACACATTTTAAAAACACACTCACATGCACATAAACAATTAGCTAATGCATTGATGAAATATGAAATTCTTGATAAGGACGAAGTCAAAGATATTGTTGAAGGACGGAAACTGAAGAAGAAGATTTGATGACTATGCATTTTAAGAATTTTATTGTGATATTAAACTCATCAAAATTGTGTTTCTATTGTGCAACACAGACATTAAGACCAGTATAAATAATTTGTCAGTTCACATCATCAATTAGAAGGGCAGATAACAAATCTGGACTAGAATGCAAAAGTGTCAACTAAAGTTAATTGACGTTTTAGAATTTAAATTTGAATTAAATCCTTAACAAATTCAACGAAAAGTACTTTGACACTTACAATTTTAAATGTCAATTAACTTTTATTGACATTTGTGCAACATTGTCAAGCTGTTCAGGTTGTAGTGTCACATTTGTATTGACATGAAAACTAGTTGTTTTTAAATACATATTTTATTTTTTCATGTTGATTGTTTTAATTCCAGCATTTACGAGGTGATCGACAAGTTTATCATCAATTATTTAATGGTTTGGTGAATTTAAAAATTAAGGTAAAGGTAAAGCATTTCTTTAAAATTGAAGTCTTCATTTTTCTATTGTTTCCTTAAATTAAATTTAATACATATGACATCAACCAAAATTTATTGAAATATTAGGGGCCGACTCCAACCTGCCGTTGGGTGTGGGGTATCCTCACCATTCATTGAAGATCTTATGGTGGCTTTGAGTTGTTATTACTCCCCTTTGTGTCGTTGTCTCTTTGACACATTCCCCGTTTCCTTTCTTTTTTCTATTGAACAAATATCTGCATAATATGATTGTGAATTTTATGCAAATTTGCAAAATTTGTCGTTGTGTTCCTAAAAATTTGTTCAACAATTTGAACATTGCAAAAACTTTAAATTATGTTAAATGTTAGATATATAGTTTCTACAACGAGAACTAAGTCGATTATGAAATTTCTCACAATGAGTTAAATAAATTTTGTTAATGTTTGAAAAAGAGGCTTGCCAAGTTTTTAAACATTTGAAAATTTATTATACCCCCGCTCCGGAGGAGGAGGGGGTATACTGTTTTACCTGTGTCCGTCATTCCGTAATTCCGTCCATCACAACTTTCGTTGAGCTTTTCTCTGCAATGGTAAATGATACAAACTTGAAATATTGTCAGAAGCTTTGTGTAATCATGCCATATTGTGGGATACATTTTCAGACCTTTCAGGATGCTACTTCCTGTTTACTGACTTAGTCAATTTTTCATTATTCTGTGTGTCCGTCACAACTTTCGTAAAGCTTTTCTCTGCAATGGTAAATGATACAAACTTGAAATATTGTCAGAGGCTTTGTGTAGTCATGCCATATTACGGGATGCATTTTCAGACCTGTCGGGATGCTACTTCCTGTTTACCGACTTAGTCAATTTTTCATTAATCTGTGTGTCCGTCACAACTTTCGTAAAGCTTTTCTCTGCAATGGTAAATGATACAAACTTGAAATTTTGTCAGAAGCTTTGTGTAGGCATGCCATATTGTGGGACACATTTTAAGACTTGTGGGGTACTACATTTTGTTTACCAACTTTGTCAGGTTATTCATGTTATTAGAGACTGGAAGATGAGAGCGGGGGTATTACTAGTGAGCATTTGCTCACAGATCCCTTGTTTGACA
Organism: Modiolus philippinarum; assembly: GCA_002080025.1. Classification (NCBI taxonomy): domain Eukaryota; kingdom Metazoa; phylum Mollusca; class Bivalvia; order Mytilida; family Modiolidae; genus Modiolus; species Modiolus philippinarum. The sequence continues at coordinate 258,409 of MJUU01056164.1, forward strand.
AGATATGAGAAATTTCTTAGTTAACATGTTTAAGTTGTAGAAAATGTTTCTCTAATGACATAATGTAAAACATAGAGGATGATGTTCCAAATAGATTTGGTGGGAAATTTCATGTGAGTTGTTCTCTCACTAAAGACGAGAAATATGTTTATCACACCTGTCAGGCATTGGTGAAATTTGCTAGAAATTAGAGAAAACAAAATATCATTTATCTCCAATATTATTGTTATTCAAATAATTGTGACATCATAACATTTCATATAATTTTCAGAATTTGTAACTTATGTTGGCATTTGAAGCAAGAAGAATGACTTTATGAGAAAGTAAAGGATAATATTATTGCATCTAAAATAAACTTCCTGTTTTCTGATTTGAAAGTCTATTTTTATTTATTTTATCGACATTTAGTGATAAAGGAGTTATGGCTTGATTTTTGAATTGATCTTCATAAATTGTCAACTGTTCTCTCACTTTCGCTAAACACTTCTAATCATGTTAGGCATTGGAGAAAAATGTGATTATTTTTGAAACTATACTCTATATTATATATGTATGGTGTTCATTAAGTTTGTAAAATTATCTCGTATAGTATGTATATTTGTTATAAATTCGTTTTAGACATTGTTAATCATAAAATGTAATTCAATATTTAATATTTTAAGAGTACAAATCTGATTATCAAACTCAGGTAAATAATGACACTGGAAGGCTGGGTAATAAGGATGTCATTTTAGCAATAGGTTAAAGGTTTGAAATAAATTAACAATTATGTTTTTACCCACCTAAAATTATTTTTTAGAAGTCTTTTTTTTACACTGGAAATATAATCAACAATACAATGAGTAAGATAGAAATTGTCTCTTCTATGATAATCATGCAGAGCTGTTTGGTTGTACAGGATGTCCACATCAACTTAATATGTTGACCTTAAAAAGCTATTTGTTATCAACAAATCCTCAAAAATGCATGTATTAGAAATTTGGCTGATAACAAAGAGCATATAGAAATGGCAGAAGAGTAAAGTGCATTATTGATATCAGTCTTTGCCATAAGATAAATAATAATGGCAGTTAAAGTAAATGGGATTAAAAAAATAAAAACAGCTTTAAGCACCAATCATATTCATGCATTGCTTGATTTATTTGTTTGAGAAAAAGTTTCAGTAGTCTGAAGTTATGCTTTATATTATCAACATTTTATACACAATTTCGATAACTTTGGGTTTGAATATGGAGAAAAGTAAAAATTTGTAAACAGATTTGTGCCCATGGTTCCTTATAATAAGGGCCCCGCATCGAGATGCGGGTGCCCTATATATAGGTTTCACTATGTCTGTCCGTCTGTCAGCAATTTTATTCGTCAAAGATTTCTTGGCTTGTATAAGTGGGAATGATGTGAAATTTGGTATGAGCTTGCAAATGATGAGTTGTATCGTGTAAGCGATTTTGAAGTTTGTCTCACTTCCACTTCCTGTTTACGGATACTTTGATTTTTTTTACTATTAACAAATTTTTCGTCAACAATTTCTTGGCTTCTACTGTAGGGAATGATTTGAAATTTGGTCTGGAGCTTGGAAATGATGAGTTATATTGTGTAAGCGATTTTCAAGTTCGTGGTATCCACTTCCTATTTGCCGATATTTTGATATTTTTCTATGAACGAAATTTTCGTCACAGATTTTTTGGCTTCTACAATAGGGAATGATTTTAAATTTGGTCTGAAGCTTGATATTAATGAGTTGTATTGTGTAAGCAATTTTCAACATTGTAAGGCATCCACTTCCTGTTTGCTGATACTTTGATTTAGTATTTACAAATTTTTCATCACAGATTTCTTGGCTTCAACAATAAGGAATAATTTGAAATTTGGTCTGAAGCTTGGAAATGATGAGTTTTATTGTGTAAGCAATTTTAAAGTTTGTCGGGTATCCACTTCCATGGCAATACTTTGATTTTTTTTCTATGAATGAAATTTTTGTCACAGATTTCTTGGCTTATACAATAGGGAATGATTTGAAATTTGGTCTGAAGCTTGATAATAATGAGTTGTATTGTGTAAGCAATTTTAAACATTGTTAGGCATCCACTTCCTGTTTGCTGATACTTTGATTTTTTTACTATCAACAAAGTTTTCGTCACAGATTTCTTGGTTTCAACAATAAGGAATAATTTGAAATTTTGTCTGAAGCTTCAAAATGATGGAGTTGTATTGTATAAGGAATTTTCAAGTTTGTCAGTTGTCCACTTCCTGTTTGCTGATACTTTAAATTTTTATGATGGAAAAAAATTTTTGTCACAAATTTCTTGGCATCTACAATAGGGAATGATTTTAAATTTGGTCTGAAGCTTGGAAATAATGATCTGTATTGTGTGTGCGACTTTTAGGTTTGTCACTGAACTACTTTCTGATTGGCTGATACTTTGATTTTTAACTTTCAATGACTTGATATTTAGTCTGAAGCTAAGAAATGATATAGTTTGGTAAAACTTCAAGAAATCACTGTATCCAACAAATTACTGTATCAACACATAAGTGTGTCAAACAGAATTTGACTCCACACCTATTTGATTGCGACTGTTGGCAGAGTTTCAGGATCGAAACTGCGGGCCATTCTGATAACGCGAGTTTCGACATGCTCTAGTTACAAGCTTAATTCTTTGTATTTATAATGTCATTGTGTTGACTGTTAATTCAGCCTAGATATTTTGATCATTGATCTATTTTCTGCTTTTTTATTTAAAATTCATTGTCTAAATCTCATTCAGTTTCAAAAAAGTTTTTTAGGGCAGTGGCTTATTTCAGCTTAACAGTGGTATAGAGAATTATTTAATTGATTAAGATTGTTCACTTGTTACCTACTGTAAGCACTTTTATGTGGAAAATAATCTTGTTACAGAGTTTTTTTTTACGACAGCTACCTTTTATTTCATTGTATAAACTGTTTTATCATGACTTTGACATAAAAGTGTTGTTGTTGATATCACTGTATTTCTAGTCCATTATGATTTTAAATACAAGTTTGTTTACACATTGTTTTCAAGAAAAGGATACTACATATTGGGTGGCAGATCTTAATACCCAGTCTAGGATTATACATTGTATATGACATTTTATTAAAAAATAAATCATCAAACCTACAATTCCTATTACATATACATGTAGTTAGTTCAATATATGATGGATGTTCAATTAAGAGATGCATGTATGCCAACTAATTCAAATACAGTATACACAAAAATGCTTTAGGGCTGTTCCAGGAATAATTGTGCGGGGGTGGGGGGTGTTTGGGGGTTGGAAGGCACTTTAATTAAAAATTGATGGGTTGCGGGTATATTGGAGACTTGTACTGTAGAAACACAGAGAAAAAAGAAATTAAAATTTTATGCATGGTGGGTCCTTTTTAAAAGTGCCTTCCGACCCCCCCCCCCTACAATCAATTCTGGAATAGCCCTTACACTGTAGAAAACACAAATGGTGTTATTTAAATATAGATTATTAGAATATGAGTTGAGAAAAGCATTTATCCTGCAATCAGAAGTTTTACTAGACAGATAAAGCTGTACATATATCTCCGAGCTGTATCCTGTATATTATATGTATACAGTCTACTGATTCTCTAGTGTATTTGCTCAACGTTAACTTGCATTGTAATCTGGTTCGATGCCTGGAAGTTTATTATATGACGTCATCTTAAGCTAAAGAATGCACCCCAATTTCAGTTGCAAAATGAATTGAACATAAGATAGATTTATACAAAAATAAACATAAAAACATATTTATAATTGCAGGATAAATACATGTACATTGTATGAAGATATAAAATTAATTTGTACTTGCCATGAAACAGTTGAGAAATGCTTTATAATCCTTGCATTTATAATTATTCCCTCGCCAAACACATTTGATGAGGGGATATAGCTTTTCACCTGTTTGTCCATCACAATGTTAAAGTCAATGTATCTTGAACTAGAAGTCGTCTTTGTATGGGCTTTTGTCAACAGATGCACTTTTGATAGTTCTTGATGTAGGTATAAAAATTTGGTTACCTTGACCTTCTTTTCATGAATGAGTGACTAGGGTTTAAATCTAGATCTGAGATACTATAGCAAGTTTTGTCGTTAAATGTGCTGGGATAGTTGTGAGGTCCCTGATGAGAATTAGTTGAATTTGACCTACATTTCATGAATGATTGACTGAAGTTGAAGTTTGTGTTAAAGTCCAGATCTGAGATACTAGAAAAGGCAGAAGAATGATATTTTTTTTCTGTAGATGTACCTTGAATAGTCATGGTAAATTAGGTCACCCTGACCTTTGTTTCATGCATGAGTGACTAGGGTTAAAGTATGTCAAAAATCAGTCGTCAGTGGATTCATTAACCTGCTGATTGTTAAGTAGTTGTCAAGAAAATGATGTATTTGAACAAAGAAAAAAGAAGGAAATGGTGACAGGATTAGCCTAACAATTAAGGGATATGGAGTAGCTGTCTTGTTTGGACTGCAACCTTCTCTTTATACAACTTAGATTACATGTTTCAAGGAAACAGCACTTGCAACCTGGTTGATATACTTCAGTTATGAGTTTGTAATCTATGTTATAAATCAATCAATTTATGAAGAAGATATAAAATTTATGAAAAAGAAATGTGAAGGGAAGTCTTTCATTAAATTTTGTGTGACATAGCAGTTCAACTCTTATCTGTAAAAATTAGGAAAAGAATTCAGCAACTGATGACAGGGTAGCAGTCCAGATTACTTCAAACATACTTTAGGATGGTGGCACCGTAAGTAAAGAAATCAATCCTTTCAAATTGTTGTTTATCATAGTTCTACTGTTGAAAGGGTTAAACTTTAAAAGTTTGAGCTTTGGCGAGAACTTTTATGTTTAACCCTTGAGACAGTAGAAGTATGATAAACAACGACTTGTAAATGATAGATTTTATTTGTCTAATTCTGAAAGTAATCCCATTTTCATTATTTTCGCTCCCATCTTTGGCCAATTCAATCAATACTGTGACATAACTGGAAATGAAATTTACTTGTATATGGAAATCAACAAAAACAAAGCTTTCATAGGTGATTCAAGACCAATATACAGCTATGCTTCAAGAAAATACTTGTTACATTGATTTAGACTCAAAATAAGTGTATCTGAGGTATATTTTGCTATTTGAAGATGAGTTCAGGACCTTTTCAATATCCAATGAAATCACGAGATCAATTTTTGCGCATGTTATGATCTGATCTGCACTGATGAGACATAAGTTGTCGAAATGTGCAAATGCAGAACATAAAATTCACAGTAACCTCGGTATTTTGTTATTAGTTATTTACAGTGATGTCCATTTCTCAGCAGTTAAAAAACCTAGACTCCATATTAGGTTTATGTAAAGTTGAATGGGGCATCAATTTTCTCGACCATCTGGGTTAGGTTCATCATGTGTAGACGATAGTGTTTATATTCTGGCGAGAAGTATCTGTGTCTACACTTGTTTGTGGAAATTTACTTAAGTCATACCAAAAACAAAAATGAGATCGAGGTTTTATTCAATTTTGAAGGGGTAAGGCTTTAAAGTTTAATTCAAGGTTTCCTTTGAACAATGGTTTAACAAAATCCTAGACATTACTATTCATAGTAATTAAAAGCGTCCCTTATAAATTTAAGGTGCAAATTTTTAGAATTGCACACCCCAAACAACAAATCCTAACGGCGAGACTTATTTTACAAATCATTATAAAAAATAAAACAATGAACTGTTTTTTAACATTAATATTAATGTTTAAAAAATTCGTGAGGGGTTTATTGGTAAAATGAAGCTAACTTTAGTTGCGTGAGATTTTTCTAGATTTTAGGAAATGACCTTTAACCCCAATTAAAATAAAATGTGACCAAATTCGATCTCTATGACGTTGTTATTTCGATGCGGCATGGTCTCTTCTTTTCAAAAATGTATAATGCAGTTTTGTGTGATTCCGTTTACCCAAATTATATCGTCGCTTGGGCACCTTACTGAATGTCCTTCGCCCCATCAAAATGAATCATCAACGGAACAAAAATAGCCATACTTTATCCAAAACGTCACTATGCAGAAAACAGTGTGTTGTTCACGTATTGTACAAAGTGCTCCTGAAATTTTAAAACCTTAATAAAAATAGGTCTCTCCACAAGGAATACACATGCAAACTATGAAAGCCCTATCACTTACCATTCAAAAGATATGCTCAATGTTAAAGTTTTTATGCAGTTGTTCACAGGCCAAGGTCAAGGTCACAAGGTCAACTTTTCTGGTACCAATTAAAAGGTCTTGCCACAAGGAATGCACATGCAAAATATGAAAGCCATATCACTTACCATTCAAAAGGTATACCCAATGTTAAAGTTAAATATTTTTTTCAAAAAGTCCATCACATGTCAAGGTCAAGTTCACAAGGTCCAAAATTTTGGTATCATTTGAAAGGTCTTGCCACAAGGAATACACATGCAAAATATGAGAGCCCTATCACTTACTGTTCAAAAGATATACCCAATGTTAAAGTTTTTTGTGGACAAACAGACAGACAGACAGGCCAAAAACTATATGCCCCCCGAATCTTCGATTCACGGGGGCATAATTATACCATCTAATGAGCTAAAACTGTTCCATCACAGATTTAAACTCGAGAATGTCAATATCCAACGAAACAAGATTGCTACGCTTAGCTATGTCCCCCGCCGCCGCAGAAAAGTCAATAAAGTCCCATTTCTCATGCAAAATTTTGAGAATCAAAATGGCAGCAGGATATGATCAACTGCATTAGGTGGCAAATAGCTAAGCAAAATTTCAGCAAAATCCCTTAA
>MJUU01056164.1:270278-288205 GCA_002080025.1 Modiolus philippinarum
GGTTGGTACCCCCAAGGTCAAGGTCACAGTTGCTAAAAATAGACTAAAATTTCAATAAAATTTTGGTTTCCGGATGATAACTTGAGTATACTACATCGGATCAAAACCAATCTTAGTCACATGCTTGCTTATCACCCAAGACGGTACCCTATAGATTTCCCGGTTGGTAACCCCAAGGTCAAGGTCACAGTTGATAAAAATAGACTAAAATTTTAATAAAATTTTGGTTTCCGGATGATAACTTGAGTATACTACATAGGATCAAAACCAATCGTGGTCACGTGCTTGCTTATCACCCAATACAAAAGCCTATTGATTTCCAGGATGGTAGCACCAAGGTCAAGGTCACAGTTGCTAAAATAGACTAAAATTCCAATAAAATTTTGGTTTCCGAACGATTACTTGAGTATTTTGCATCTGATCAAAACCAAACTGGGTCACTTGCTTACATATCACAATAGACATAATCCCATAGCTTTTAGCGTTGATACCACCAAGGTCAAGGTCACAGTTGCTAAAAATAGATTAGTATTACATATAAGACTGTTTCTCAGATTATTTGTTGGAACTACACATTATATCAAAACCAAACCAGTTCCAGTGCCTATTTATCACAGGAGAAAGATCCTTTCTAATAATATTTGATATAAATATATATTGTATATAGTTATGCCTTTAATAATTTATGGGTTTCGATTGCAAGGAGGCGGGGGTATCCGTGTCCCATGGACACATTCTTCCATTTTTTTATTGTTGTCTTTAACAAAACCATGGCATTGAAAATAATTAAAGTGGTTAAGCTTCATAGAGCACTAGCATTGCCTTAAGTGGAAGCCATTGTTAGATGAAGATCAGTGCCACAATGAACGTTGGAAAAACGAAAGCTAATTCTGTCTGAACAATTGTTCTACATACCCACTGTTTGTCGAAATTCCAAGCTACAATAGCAGGACCGAAACTACGGGCTGGATTCATACAGCCACCGGACAGATTGGACTACAAAAAGATTAAGAGAAAGCATATTTACATTTTGAGTATTTAATGTGTGTCACAAGTTTATGACTTTGTATGCTTCCGTATAATTTTATCCATTATTAAAATATTTTGCAAATTTCCCCCTTTCCTCTCCACTTCGTTATTTAAAATTTGATGACATAAATCAAATAAGACTCCTGACATTCTTTCTAGTTCATTCTTAATGAAATGTCAGTGGAAAATCTAGAAGGTTCAGTTTCCCGCCAAATTTTCAAAAGCTTGTAACTAAAAAACCAGCACACTGACCTATATAATTCTTTTTGCTCAAAATTATCCTTAGACTCTAACACGCTGAACCATCAACATAAAATTCTTCAAATTCTAGACATGAGGATTGACCCACCTTATCAAGAGGAATATTTGTCATGCTGCAGTACCTCTCACAATCGTATGACGTAAGGCTATGGTCTGGAATCACTTACATGTTGAGCATACCTTGCATGCATAGAGATAGAATAGGACCCCTTTAAATTCACCTGTCTTTCATCTGTAAAGCTCTTTGATTTGCTTTGGATTGGTTAAGATTATAAAAGATCCCAGTCCCTCTGCGAAAGATTGTTAAAAATTGCGATATTTTATTGGCTGTTAAACAGCTTGGGTCAATTCTACTAATTTATCAATTGTAATACAATGTTGAAAAGAAAGACAAAAAAAAAACTATTTATTTTCTGCGTATTTTTTTTTTTTTTTTTTTTTTTTTTTGAAATATGGAAATTTACAATAGGTTTAGTTGGTTTGAAAATACAGGAAATGTCATCCTTACCCAAAATAAATACTGCAAAAATTCCTAAGATTTTGCCAGTTTCTGTATATAAATGAACAAAAGATGTCCATGCTTTTGTTTCATATGTACATCTCTCGTGCTGCGTGGAGTTCGCAGAAAGTCTCCCCGTGCTTGAGACGTATGCTCTTATAATATTACAGTTATGGCGTGTTTGTCCGTGTGAGAATTTCTCACACGTTTACTAATTCATTTATTTTTTTTCAATTTGGCTGTTCAATATTTTCATTGATTTTACTAAAACGTTATAATCTGTACACACGACTATTTTTTCCCTCTCAACCAAAGTTACACTGCAAGGTTTGCCTACACCTATTTTGATGTTGTTTTTTGTCCTTATCTTTGTCTTTCGTCGGGCTACCTAATGACAGGCATACATTGCCCGATTTCCCTTTTTTTCTTTTTTTTTCTCATGACCGCTCCCGACATGTGTTGCTTCAATGACATATTTTAGCTGCGATCGATGTTGTTCAGTATTTTTATTCTCTTCTTGTAACCCTGGTGCTTTCAGCTGGATAACCCTGAGCATCACCCAAGTTAGCACTCCATGGCGGATGGGGTGCAAGGGAGTGACCTTGATATAATTTTTGTCCAGAATACTGCATAAGTTCACGCTAGGGGCCTTCTTGATCTCGCTTGAGGGGGGTGAATATTGTTCACCTCTAGTTGAAGACCCTCAGGAGAGATCAAGATGTAGACAGGAATAAAAACCCTGTCCTTGATAAACTGGGGGTTTCTATGTATCGTTAACGTTTTTGTCACATGTAATTTCACCCCATATCCTTTCATTTTTCCAAAATCACAAGAAATATTAGAAATGTAGTTTTAATGTCTAAAGAAGGAATAGAATTATGATTTAGGCCAATATTTGTGAAAAATGGGAATTTTCAGCATTTAAGTATTTTCCAAGCTTAACTTTTAAATTGGTCAGACTTTTAGACTTAGAGCATATATCTTACATAATGTGATTTAATTGCTTAAAGTTATCTATGAGCTAAAATAAAACTCTGAATAAATGTAGAAGAAAGGTTCAATGTGATTCAAAATACTGTAAATGTCACCCCTACCCCAAATGAATACTGCAAAAATTCATAATGTTTTGCCAGTTTTTGTATAAAAAAATGAACAAAAAATGTCCATGCTTTTCCCATATGTAGAAAATGGTAAAATATATCAGAATATTTAAGTTTAAAGGAATTAATTTATGATTCAAGGCAATATTTGTGAAAAATGGGGACTTTTAGCTTTTCAGAATTTGTTAATAATTCACTGTTGATTTATTATAACTATAAAACAAGGGGTTTTATCGGAAAATTAGCAATTATAATTGTTTTCGGCTATTATAAGCCATCAAGATAATACTATACAAATGTACAACAACATCAGGGAGATTTCAAATACGGAAATTTTCACCCCACCCGCAAAAATTGTTGGCAGAATGGATTTCTGGGGATTATATTTATAATCTGATTACAGAAATATCTTAGTATTTAGTCATATGATACAAATTTATACAACAGGTTTTATGCCAATGTACCCATATTCATCTACATGATTTTTCAATCAAAAGACAAATACAAAATGGTAATTTTCGTTATTTAGGTTTTCCAAATGGATTTTCTACTACAAACTTTGAACTAATTATACATTTCATCCGGAGCACCTGATGATACCTCAAGTTTATGTAGGGTTTCGCACTGCTTGTGCTGTAGTTTTGTGACATTCTTATTTATTTTTGTTTATTTGTTTTGTCTTTGTCATGCAGCATATGAATTGCCTTGATTTTGGATTTTTGATTTCTTCATTTCCACTTTTCTCATTTTTGCTTCGGCATTCGTTTCCGTTGTATTTATCAAAATTCTTAACCAATATCTGATAATCATATAGATGACCTCAAAATCTGAAATCTGAAAATCATATATAAGACATCTGAAAGAGAATTTTATAACTCAAACTGTGTATACCGCCATATATGTTATTAAGTAGGACGACGAACTTATGCCACCATCCATCCACCCTTCTAAAGATTTCGTTAGTCTTTGTCGTTTACTTGTTAAAAACATGAACCCACTGACCATTTTTTTTATTCAACAGAAACCAGCAAAGGTATCAGAGAATATTTCCTGATAAGATAATTATATTTTTTGTACATATCTAAGTAGTCTTTGGCCAATGTCTGCAACACATAGACATATTTGTCATCCAATCGGAAAAATAAATTAAACTCTAGAATACGAAAACTCAGATTTTTCAATATTTTATGTTGTCAAAATATTTTGTTTGCCCTTAATGACAAATTTAAAAGATCAATTTCAATTATTTTGTAGCTATATAAAACAAACGCATATAAAGTAACAGTTTGTATGTACATTTGAACATGATATCGCTCTATTTTAAACTTATTCTTCACATAAAATGAACAGTTTTAAATTCTTTTAAACACAATGAAGGGGTAATTTCTTTTAAAACTGCATTTCAAATGATAAAATATTTACTGAAAATAATCATAATTTTTACCATTTATTTTCGCTTTCTTCTTGTAAAATGCTAATTAAAACCTTAAAAAAAACAAAAAATCCGAAACTTCCCCATATGCATGAATAGTTCAAATTAAATTGCCCATGATCCACGTACATGGTCTTATTTGTGATGTAAGGAAGTCTCTGTGAATTTTAGTGTTTGAAAATGATATGTCACTTCACCTTAATATACAATACTAGTATTAGCTTTTCATATGAATAAAATGAAATAAATTGTGTTGAATATTTGTGGTAAGGGGAAATATGTTTGTAATTTATGAGACTGTAGTTAGTCTAAAATGTTAAAAAGCATACTTTCAAATGGCTTAGATAAAATGAAACGATATCTAATCAACATTTTCAAGTTATATATCAATTTCAAGAAGTATTTGCATATCAAAATCAAAACAGCAGAAATTCTGAAAAACGAAAAACTCCCATTTTGCATACAATCTCGAGAAGAGGAGCCAAAAACAGACCTCTTAAAGTTAAATCTACTTAAATGATCTCCTGTATGTAAGCTTCAGTGAAATACACACTAGGATTCCCTTTAAACATTATCTTTTTACCATTAAGAGTCTGAATATTTCAAATTTTCCCTGAATTTTTAACGGGAGGGGTGCTAATTTGTCATTTCTGAACCTTTAAAACGACTGAAACTAAAAAATATGTACACAATTTGCTGCTAACATATCATAAATCCTATTTACACTACATCTTAAGATTTTTACGACTCTAAAAGTCACAAAATCGGATTTGTAAAAAAAAATCTAAAATTTCGAAAATTCCCATTTTTCAAAACTTTTATACCGAAAATCAAAATTTTATAGACTTTAATGGTTTCATTGTATCGCAGCTGTTCAGTTAGGCATAAAAACTAGATTAAATGACGAGGGTTGTTTAACTGAAAGGAATTGACAGCCTAAAAATTGTCTTTTTCGCAATTTGTTGCAGGGGGAGGGGTAAATGTTTTGCATCCAAAGATCATCCGGGGCACCTGATGTCACTCTTGTTTATTGAGAGTTCACACTGTTAGTGCTTTAGTTTTTTGTGTTGTATATGTAATGTTCGTGTGTTTTGTGGGCATGTGGTGTCAACAGCTTCTACTACAAATAAAACTAACTTACTTGTTTACTCTCAAGCTTGTGCATTATAAAATTGCACTGGGAGACAATATCTCCCAATATTCATGTAATAACCTAGCTTATATACTTAGTATACGAAAAATATTGTCGACAATAATGGACGAGTCCACTTTGTGCGCGATTCTATTAATGGAGACAATATTTGAAGTATTAGATACAAAACTTCTATTATTCTTTTTATCGGTAATTAGAACTACGTTATTTGAAAGAGCAAATGTTGAAAAATGAAATAAATTTTGAAGAAATCGAAAAATTGACTGTTGATAAGTTGAGGAATTTGTACGATCCTAGCGGTTTTTGTAGATGTACATTTCTGTGTTTACATTAATGTGCGGATTGACAAAGTAGCGTGGCCTGGGATTCTTTTCGCCAATATTTTTTCGTATTCGTATTCGGGAAGTAACAAAATACTGAACATATTTGCCTCGTGAGATCAAAGGAAACATATACAAATTACCGATAAATAATGTAACAATGACTTACTGTTGCCAATACATTTATTATAACAATCAGTCCAACCTGGAATGGAGCAAATCCCTTGATGTCACTTCTGTTTGGATCTATCATGGCAAATGCACCAAATAGAAGAAAAAATGTAGTCACCATTTCAATAACGAAAGCTTGTGAATCTTGTATTCCCGGTCCAGGGTGGATTATTCCAAGGTCATCTTTAGTCAAGTTGGCAGGTAATATAGATTTTAACAAAACGAAGCCAGCAGCTGAACCGGAACAGTGAAACAATGAGTACAATACAAATCGGATGAATGTTATTTGTCCAGTGACTAGAAATCCTACGCTGATGGCTGGATTAACGTGCCCTCCGCTGATAGAAGAAAATATCTGTATTGCACAGCTTATGTATAACCCTGCTTCAAGAGCACCTGCAATTGTGTTACCTGGATAACAGATTGAAGTTGCAACAGACAGAAACGTAAGCAGACATACTCCTATGAACTCTGCAGCACATGCGCGGTACAGATTTAAAGAGAAGAGATCTCTAATTTCTCTCTGATAAAATGTTGACCAGCATGTCTGAGTGGAGATATCGCGTGTCATGTTGTCCGGGAGCAACAGCAACAACAATCTGTAAAGCACATGGGTAAAAATGTACTTATGTAGATTACCAGTTATACTAAATTAGCAATAACATCATTACTTATTATCAGATAACATCTGAGGCGCAGAAATAAAAATTTAGAGAGGTGAAGAAATGGAAGTCCATATATTGATGTGTTAATGAGAACTTTGAATAATTTGCCAATTTCTCTCTTTTCATTCATACCGTACTGTTTATTTGTTCTCCATTAGCTTTTACACATCTCTAGTTTTCAAAATGTTTTGATTTTATCTGCATAAGTTGTCGAACTGTCCATCAAAAGAAACTAAATCTACAGTAACTTGGGGTTTAATTATTGGTTATAACAATCAACATATTTGGGTATTCCAAAAACAAACAAAACTCTGAACATTATGAGAGAATCAAACGGTGCCTCTAGGAGTCCCCCCCCCATCCCCACTTATGATCCAGACCCGATTTTTTCAGTCCATTTATATCAATTCTTCAAAATAGAAAATATTAACACAAATATAACCTGCACATATTGAAAGTATAGAGCCACTTTTATAGTACACCACGCAAACTTGTATTTTCGTTGTAACCTTAGTTTCATCTTTCAAGCTCCATAATTTTCTGCAGACGAGTTAGATTTACTGAAATTTGGTACCAAATTGAAGACAATTAATATTCTTCAAAATGAACACAAGCTTGGCCACTTTACGCCATTAAAAATGTACCCTTCCCTTGCGCGAAATCGCGAAAATGACAATTTTTCAGCTGTCAATTCCTTTCAGATAAGCAAATTTCGTCATTTGATCTAGAGTTTATGCCTTCCTTATCAGTTGTGATAAATGTTGGAAAATAAAACCATTAAAGTCCATGAAATTTGGAAAATTTTGCGGAATTTTAAATATGTTTACAATTTTGTCTTTCAGACTTTTGGATCGGAGAAATAAGAATATACATAGAGTGAAAAGATAACAGGAAACACCTACAATGGCCGAAAAACATAGCCACATGCCATAAATAGAACTGCACAAGAAAAAAAAACACAATAAAATACAAAAGACAAACGTAAACAACGATAGGAACTCGTATATCTATCAATTTCCAATGTAGTAATGATTTATGATATAATGTTAGCAACAATTGTCCGCAAATATTTATTCTCAGACTTATCGTAGGTTCACAAACGTCAAAATTGGCACCCCTGTACCTTAAAATTAAGGAAAAATAATTAAAAATACGGCTCTAAATGATAAAAAGATATTTTTCAATTCGAATTCCTTTGTATATTTCACTCATATATATACCGAAGGAACAAGGGAAGTGATGACTACAAAAAGAGAAGTCGGAAGACATGGCGAAAACGGCAACAGAGAAAAACAATGGCAAAACAACGACGTGAGACAGCTACAATGCTAATTTTAGCATTTTTTTTAAAGTAAGGAGTATCTCCCTCATGCATAGCTCTGTCCTTAGCTGATTTTGACTTTTCTATTTATATAACTTCAGTATTTTGTTACTTCTGGGCCGATGCCTCTGCTGGTGGACTGTTCGTCCCCGAGGGTATTCACCAACCCAGTAGTCAGTACTTCGGTGCTGACCCCCCAAAAACCGATTGTATTCAGATATCTAAATTTTACAAAATTTTGTTTAAAACTAAGGAGTATCTCCCTCATGCATAGCTCTGTCCTTAGCTAAATATTGGCTGTTCTATTTAGATCTTTTTGGTTATATGTTCTCTATCAGATTTTACACATATTTCTGTTTACGGACTTCCAAATGTTTTGCTTTTAACTGCACTGAAGAGACATAAAATGTCGAAATGCGCATATGCAGAAACAAAATTCACAGTAACTTCGGTATTTTATTATTTATTACTAACGGGCCGATTCGTCTGCTGGTGGACTGTTAGTTCCCGATGGTATTCACCAACCCAGTAGCCAGTACTTCGATGCTGGCCTGAAAACCGATTTTATTTGGAAACATGCAATATCTAAATTTTAGCAATTTTTTTTAAAGTAAGGAGTATTTCCCTCTTGCATAGCTCTGTCCTTCGCTGATTTTGGCTTTTCTATTTAGATTTTTTTAGTTATTTGTTCTCTATCAGTTTTTACACATATTTCGGTTTACAGACTTCCAAATGTTTTGCTTTTATCTGCACTGAAGAGACATAAGTTGTCGAAATGAAGAAACAAAATTTACAGTAGCTTCAGTATTTTGTTATTCACAATATGAAATCGAAAATATATCTCTGATAAATTAAAAATAATGATTATTTAGTAATTTTTAGTAGATATTTTATCATTTAAAATGTAATTTTAAAGAATTTATTTCTGTCCGTGTTGTTCATCTGTATGTGTGTCTTCATTTTTCTTTTTTGTCCCGTACTCAATTGGTGTCCTTGTTTCTTAGTGTTTCCGATGTTGCCTTTGTCCATGGATTGTTCGTTCTTTTTAATAACGGTTCGGTTCTCATTTACTTTGTTACCCAAAAATATAAATTTGGAGAATGAATTTGAAACCGAGCAATATCATGTTCAAAATTAAGTACAAACTACTACTGTATATGTTTTTATTTTATAGCTAAAGAATTATTGCAATCGATCTTTGAATTTGTCATTATAAGTGCAAACGAAAAGATTTTGATGACAGAAATATGGAAAAATCGGAGTTTTCGGATTCTAGAATTTAATATATTTTTGTGATTAGGTAACAAATATGTCTTTGTGTTGCAGATATTTGCAAAAGACTAAAAAGATTGGTACAAAAATAAAATTATTGTGTTTTTGAAAGTAATTGAGAGCGATTTTAATTTTTCAGTTCATCGGAAACACTAAGCATAGCACTTCTAAAATTTCCTGAAAAATTAGGCATTAGCACTATTTGTCTATAAAGTGGTATCCTTATTTCCATTTTCAGGCACTCAACTAAATACAGTCTTTTGATGAATATTCATGTTATAATAAACAGTAAACAGGCATTTAACTGAAAAAACTAAGTGAGACATCGCACTGGATTTAATATTTTAAGTATAATGTGTAAATATTTAGTACATTTTTAATTATAATATACTCCCAGAAACCCATTTATCAATTTTTGTGGTGGTGGGGTGGAAATTTCCGAATTTAAAATATCTCTGATGCTCCTTTTGCATCTAAACAGTGTATAAAGGTGGCCAAAGTATAGCTGCAATTTGGCATATAACCGCTTCATTGTTGACGAATCAACTTTGAATTTTGTAAAATTCTTTAATGCTGAAAATTTTTCATTTTTCACGAAATCGGACAAAATATTCAATTTTACCCATATTTTGGCGTTAAAGTGGATATTACAAATCATCTAATTCATCCTTATCTTAATTTTAAGATAATATATGTATCGCATAGAACAATAAATTGGAATATGTGCAGATAAATCCTCCAAATTTAACAATTAAATAGTGAATTTGAGACAAATCTGAAATCCTAAAAAATACCATTCCTCATCAATTTCGGGCAAAATATTGAGTTTAAGCCGACCAGTGGGATTTAAAACACGAAATCATGATAGAATTCATGCAATATTGTTATATAGAACGCAGATTTTCCGTGTTCTGTTTATTTTTATGCGAGCATACACAAAAAAATCGACATTTTTAGGGTCATTTGTTTGGGTAAGGGGGTAAGACTTTCGGTATTTAGAGTCACATTAAACTCTCCTTGTTTTTCGACACAATGTTTTAAGACTAATTATGTATCGCCTAGAACAATTAATTGGCATATCTACAGATATATCCTCCAGATTTGACATAAAGAACGATTTAATAGTGAATTTTGGACAAATTTGAAGTGTTAAAAACTCTCATTTTATCATTGTCCTGCAAAATATTAAATTTAAGTCGACAAATGACTTTTACAGTAATAAATCGTGATATAGTTCGTGCAACATTGTCATATACAACACACATTTTGCGTGTTCTGTTTATTTTTATGCGAACATAGACAAAACCTCGACAATTTTAGAATAAAGTGTTCGGGTAGGGATAAGTTTAATGGGTGTTCAAAATGTAAGAGGTTTATATTACTTCACAATTGCTATAATTTGTACTATTTGTAAAGAAGATAATATGTACGTACTTTCATTTTATAACTACTTTTCACGAATTTGAACTACTCATGATAAGATGAGACAACAGAAGGACAAAACTGCGTCGAAAACGGAAATATTCAAAGATCTGTTTTATTTGTCTAATTAAAAGTGATAGTTTGGTCATTCAAAGCATTTTAATATCATTTAACATGTTTTATTTTTAAAAAGGGACATTAAAAGACTGAAAAAGAATTGCAAGAATTTTTAAATGAAAAGCACACTGTCAGTAGATTTCAAATTTTAGCGCTTGCATTCTTTTTAGGCAAGATAAATCGCTCGTAGAGCTTACACGTACATGGATAGCCGTAGAACAACTTATGCAAAAATCTGTATATAACTCCCCTAATGGATATCTATAAGACAACAAAACAATGTTGGCGAGATCAATATTTTTGAGAATCTTGGAGAAATGCTATCAGCATCAATAAAATTAAGTATTATATATATGTACAATGTATTGAAATAATTAAGTTTAATACTCACAAAACGGAGAGAATGATCCGTTTTAAAAAGTGTTCCGTCTCTTACTGCTGACAAAAGAAACATATATTTTTAGCTGATTGCATTCACCAATGATGTATTGTTTCTATACAACAGTTAAGATATAACCTATAAACCAAAACTTTGAAAAAGCGTACGGTTGTATAGATCAAATAATTTTAATTTCTTTTCTACACCATAATAGCTATGCACCTCTAATGTTTTTCAAGGACCATTAAAATAAAAGATGTTCTGTTCTAAAAACAAAATAATAAATTGATAAAATATGCAGCGTCAGGAGATGTCCAAAATAAAACCTAATATTTTTGCAGCGTCAGGAGATGTCCAAAATAAAAACTACCATTCATATGAATACTTAGTGAATATATTCTGGCAAATAATAATCGTTTTATAATCATTCGTGTCCGTTTCAGTTTATGTGAACGTCCTTGAAACAAATAATATCATTTTTTTTCGCAAAACGAATATAAGTTTATGACACGACAAATACATAAAAGAGATAAGTAGTAAACAATTTAACATGATGTCTTCAGTTCTTTTGAGATGGGGAAAGCAATTCTTTGTTCATTTTCAGTAAAAGCATTAACATTTATAGCATCTTAAGATATAATTTTACTAAATCTTTATAATGTGAACAAAATATAACATTCCAAAGGTTTTATTATAAAAAAATATTTGGGTGACATTAGTTAAATTCTAATAGACTTTGAATTTTTGTTTCTAATTCTAAAGGATTACCTACGAAGTTCGTGCTTTTAACAAGTAAACGGCACAGATTAACAAGGTCTTACAAAAAATGGGACACATGTAATACTAGTACATAAAACAACGGCAGTAGAATACCGAAGGAACAAAGGAGTTGTATTTACTAAAATCTAAGTCCAAAGACATGGCAAAAACGAGAACACAGAAGACGCTATAAAGCACGAAATAAAAAACACAACATTCAAAACCAAGGTACTCAAATGGTGAATGAAAGGATATGAGGTAAATGCCTATGAGACAAAGTCTCTACAAATACATGGTAAAAAAACAAGCAAAGGAACAAAGCTTTTATTGTTGTTTTTCATCTTGAAGTCACCATGAGAACTTCGAGAATGAGCTTTGCTTATACCTCATAGTAAGTTCAAGACGGTCCCTAGCACCGGTTTGGGCGGAATTCTTTGCTAATTGTCGAACAACGCTACATCCATGTCTTTCCTGGTCATTATTAAACTGGCATGGTGCTCATCCGTTGTCCAACAGTTCGAACTGTGTGTGAACTCCCATGAAATTGAGAGTGAAATCAGGTACTAGTACTCCGGAAGGGTAAGCATGTCCTGCTCTGTTAACAGCACCCGTCACACTGTAAGTGAGTAAATCTAGGAAAATGTCAAAATCGGTATAGTCAAATCCGTGAAGACGTGAATCTAGCTGAATATCTCCGCTTTCATTTGGGACACTGACACGTCATTTCTTTCAATGTTAAAAAAATTACTGTACAAACTACATGCTCGACATGAATCAACTTTGAAATATACACGTAATTGATGCTATACACAAATGTTGAGTGATTCAGTCAAGTCACTTTCGGACATCATTAGTATGACTATCCCTCTGTATGAATAAAACATACCAGTTAAGAATCACGATGATAAGTATGATAAAAAAAAATAAAAACAAAGAAATTAACCATTTTGTATCTTTCTTTGATTTTAAAATCATGTAGATGAATTTTGAGACTTGAAAATAAAACCATTTGTAATAAATTTGTGTCCTATGACTAAAAATAAGATTTTCTATTATTTGAATGATTATATTATCAAGAAAATGTAATATTCTGGACAAATTTTATGCACTGTTGGGTTGTATGAAATGGTTGCCAACTGGACAATCCGTATCATTACGGACAGAGCAAATGTGTTCCACATAACGATCACCCAATCGGCAGTATGTCTCCTTAATGTATATTCATTGACACTGCCCCCAAATGATAGCAAAAACTAGATTTTTAATTATGCATGCGTATCCGTTGTGTATATTGAAGTTGTACGAAGGTTACTGGATTTCGAGAATGCGTGAATATGTAAAAGATCTGTATCTCATAACAACTTTTTGTGACCCTATATTACGCGACTTTTAAGTCGTGTTCACTCCGAAAAAAAATCTATAATTATACGAAAAAAAATCAATACATCAATACACTAATTAATTAACGGGTGATTTATATTTAATCTTTTGTAGCGCTTCAGGTTTTAAATAATTGTCATAGGTTAGGTTCGGTCGCTTATGGACGCTGGCGTCTCCGCCACTGTATCCATCTCTACTTCATTCTGTACACTTCTAACTTGGTTGTGTCTCCCGGTATAGTCTTGCACATTGATATCACTAGTGTAATCGAATTTCACTTCCTGGTTTTCCCAGCATTTATCAAGTGCTATCTCAAACGGTCAAAGAGTGTATTTCTTTCGCCAATTCTGGACATTCGGAACACGTTCTGGTCGATGAATTGCACCAGAACAGTGTGCGAGAACAGTCAGAACACTGTTCCGCGTGCACGATTTTTTCGGCATTACAGAGAGAATCCAATATGTCTTGGTTTGGTGACATCCTTTGATATTGCGGTTTTGTTTTGCCAACCAGAACATGTTTGACGTCCATTAATGTAAAATAAAGTTTGGAATGAAGAGAGGAATTAAATTGTCAAATTTTAAAACTTAAGTGAACATCGGCAACATTCTAAAATAGTCAAAAATATTTTTTCTGATGTTTGATTTTCATCGGGCAATATCAGATTTTTGGTAGCTCCGTTAAACATGATGAAAATAGGAGAAAATACAATCCTTTTTGCTTAACTTTTAAAGTGGTTTCTTTCTTTACATTTCTGAAAATTTATACCAAGTCTGGATTATTTCAGGTGGAGTAAAAGGAGCTAATATTTCAAATAATCAAGCATTTTTTAAGACTTAAACATTTTCCGATGGGCATGGAATGATTACAAAGGATCTAAATATTATTTATTTTCACATAATATAATTAGTAATTTTGATGATAACAGATCAGTTTAACAAAAACTATCCGATCTTGAAATTGTCCGCTATTTTGTTGTGCTGACTGTTCTTTTTCACTTCACTTTTTTCATTGACCATGGGCACAGAGGACGTTCTGGACATGTTCTAAACCGGCGAAAGAAATACACCCTTTCATCCTTAGTTCCAAATACATGTGAGGGTAGCCAGTTCCACAGGTCAACCACTCTGTGGGTAAAAAATTGTTTCCTGAAGTTTGTTCTGCAGAACTTTTTCTTAAGTTTGTATCTGTGTCACCTTGTTCTTATGCTAGTGTCAAGGTCTAATATTGCTGCGGTCAAGGAAGTGGCAAAACTTTCAGTTTACCGAAATTAAGATTTACGCCCCAAGCTCCTTACCTTTCATTGACTCGTCGTCGTGCAAAGACAACATTGTATACATTTGTCAGGTTTTCACGTCTGATATATCTACAATGTAGACATTTGACATCGGTGAATCTAACACACTGTGTAAGCTTGGGATGTTTATCTTGACTTCATTACAATAAAAGTTTTGCCACTTCCTTGACCGCAGCAATATACCTTTAGAGAAATTTGGGTCGTATATTCCTTTTATAATTTTAAAAACTTCTATCATGTCACCCATGAGGCTTCTATATCGCAAGGTAGGCATTTCTAATTTTTTCAATCTGTCTTTTTACTCCATAATTTTCAGCGAGGGTATTTGCTTTGTTGCCCTTCTTTGTACGTTCTCAATACTGTCAATGTCATGTTGTCTGTAGGGCGACCAAACTGCTGCCGCATACTCAAGATGGGTTCTAACCAATGCTTGAAATAAATATTTGAAGGTGATTTCATTGAGGTAAGTGAATATCCTTCTAATGAGGCCCATGATACTGTTCGCCTTGTTCACTTTTTGCTGGATGTGTTCGGAATACCTCACCTGATTGTCTACCAGAACCTCGATCTCTTTTTCACCACTTGAATATTGTAGCTCAACTTCGCTCCCATGGTTGTCGTACAGATGATAACTATGCTAAATGTTACCCACACCTTTTTTGTACAGAAAGGCATTACTTTGCATTTGTTTGGGTGAAATTTTAGAAGCCATAAATCCGACCAATGCTGCAAGGTATCTAAGTCAGATTGCAGACTTGTTGCATCTATGTTGGCTCTAATTTCTTTATAGATTTTTGTATCGTCTGCAAAGAGATATGTTTCTGCCTGTACACCATCCGGCATGTCGTTAATGCAAATGACAAAGAGAATTGGGCCTAGTACAATCCCCTGTGGTATGCCACTGGTGACCTCGTGGTTTATTGAGTCTGAGTCATTTATACTAACTTTTTTGCTTCCTATCTGACAAGAAGTTTCTCACCCAGTTTCTTGTTCCTTCATTTATCCCATATCTACCTAGTTTGCCAATAAGCCTCTTATGTGGAACCTTGTCAAATGCCTTCATGAAATCAATATACACAGAGTCAATAGTACCGCCATTATTTAGTATTTCTGTCCATTCATCCATTACCTTATGTTGTGAATCTCCCTGTTTTAATACCAAATTGACGGTTGCTGAAAAGGTTATTTCTAGTCATATGCTCTACTATCTGGTTACGAAAAAGTTTCTCCAGCATCTTACAAATGATACTTGTAAGGCTTACCGGTCTATAATTGCCTGGGTCAGATTTACCACCCTTCTTGAATAGAGCCACAATGTTTGCCAAGTTTCCATGATTTTGGAACTATGCCGGTCTCCTTAGACATGTTAATTATCATTGTAAGGGGTTTTTATTAAAACATTATGCAATTCTCTCAATGCTTTTGGATGGATCCCATCTGGTCCCGAAGATTTATTTACATTTAAATCTAGTAGTAGCTTCTTAATATCTGATTCTTTAAATTTCGAATTGGTAAATGGATATTTGATGAGGCAGTTGTCTAAAAGATGTATATCTCTTTCTGGCTCTTTGGTGAAAACACTGCTATAACACTGCTGTTTTGCGGTTATTTCTTCTCCATTACTATTTGTGCATTTCAATTCTATTCCGGTTGATGTTTTTCTTTTTGAGTTTGCACTGCCAGAATTTTTTTGGATTATTTTTTGCATTTTCAGCCAACTCCTTTTCCATACTCATTTTAGCCTTTCTAACCATGGATTTAACTTTGTTCCTGACTCTAACAAATTCCTTATATTTTCTTGGGGTCTCTGCTTTCCATATACCTTGTCCAACATCGATGTTTATGTCTGATTTCATCCTTAGTTTTGTCGTCCAAGGGTAAGTAGTTGTGTTTCTTGGCTTTCAGTAATGCTTTATTACTACATTTTGGAATATATTTGTCTCTTGCTTTCTCAAAGTTTGATAAAAAAAAGGTTTGGTCAGCTAAATCTGGATCATTTCCACTTAGTAAATTATCCCAATCTAAATCTAGTTCTTTTGCCATTTCTATATAACTACCTTTATGGAAATTCATTTTTGTGATTTAGTACTCGTTAAACTGTAGTAACATTTGTAATTAAATCTCAGTAGGCAATCGTCACTACGGCCTAGTGGACTTTCATGAATAATGATGTCTACCATCTCACTTCCATTTGAAAATACTAAATCAATAATGATGGGATCACAATTCTCCCTAGTTCTAGTATATCCTTCTATGTGCTGGTATAGATAACCATCTCTTTCCATAAATAGTTCTCCAGCCTGGTCACCCTTACTATTCCATGTTTTCCAATCAAGCTTCGGGTAGTTAAAATCGCCCATGATTAACAGATGAGTATCATCTTATTTAGCAGAGGTAAATTATCCTTATTACTGCTTGGGCTTTTATATATGCAGCCCACCAAAAGCTCGACATGTAGGTGAAATTATAAGTACACTTCAATTTCAGAAATAGTTTGCTTTATGTGTTGGTATATATTTATTTTCAGTAGATCAGGAATCCAGTTATTCTTCTTACTGGTATCTGAGGAGACCGTTTCCGCCTTCAATTACTCGAGAGTTCCTATCTCGAAAGTCCCGTATTAGCAATCACTATTATTGATTGTAGTTTGGTACTGACTAAATTCTCATGTTGGACCGAAGGGGATCAACAAATATAGGGTAATAATAAAATATAAAGCATTTAACAAAAACATATATAACAGAGTAGGAAGGTCAAAATTTTAGGAGTTTCCTGTTCATCGTTATTTTTTTTTTTGTTGTTGTTTTTTTTTTGTTCAGTTGTTAACCTTATACATGTTTTGTTGTCTTAAATTGTTCTTTCGTGGAGAGGGCTTTTGAATTTGAACAATGGTACAGGACTTTTTTTTTACATTCATCCTGGTTCAAGGTGATAATCTTTTTTTTCTTATTACACCCTCGACAAAGAAGTCATAATCTAAGGAGTGATAAATTTTGAGCTAATCAGCTGCCAATAGAAACAACGGCAGTAGAATACCGAAGGAACAAGGGAAGCGATGACTACAAAAATCGAAGTCCAAAGACATTGCAAAAACGGTAACAGATAAAAATAAAAACAAAACAAGGACACATGAGACAGCTACAATGCACGGAAATAAAAAGATTACATTTAAGAACCAAGGCACTCATAGTGTGAACTCCCACGAAAACTGGGAGTGACATCAGGTGCTCCGGAAGGGTAAGCATGTCCTGCTCCGCTAGCGACACCCGTCACACTATCAGTGAGTAAATCCAAGGTTGAGTCAAATCCAGTTATGTCTTATCAGGGAAGACGTGAAATCTAGCTGAAAA
>MJUU01056164.1:289032-312499 GCA_002080025.1 Modiolus philippinarum
AAACAACGGCAGTAGAATACCGAAGGAACAAGGGAAGCGATGACTACAAAAATCGAAGTCCAAAGACATTGCAAAAACGGTAACAGATAAAAATAAAGACAAAACAAGGACACATGAGACAGCTACAATGCACGGAAATAAAAAGATTAAATTTAAGAACCAAGGCACTCATAGTGGGAACTCCCACGAAAACTGGGAGTGACATCAGGTGCTCCGGAAGGGTAAGCATGTCCTGCTCCGCTAGCGACACCCGTCACACTATCAGTGAGTAAATCCAAGGTTGAGTCAAATCCAGTTATGTCTTATCAGGGAAGACGTGAAATCTAGCTGAAAATGTCCGTTTTCATTTGGGACACAGACACGTCATATTTGTCAATGATGTCATGGTGACGGCCATAGAATTTCTGAAGGGATGAAAGTAACAAAGGCTGAACAAATTCCTGACTAAGCAGCTTTTGGGACAGTGTTTTTGCTCTAATTAAAATGTCACTGTATAAACTGCATGCCCGACAGCAACGAATCAACTGTGAAATGTACACTCCATAGGCTGGAAAGGTAGGTATATTGCTGCTCAGGGAGGGAAAGTTCACAGTTGGGAAGTTAAAATCATCACGTTTGTCATACAGCTTAGATTTCAAACGTCCATTTTCGTCAATGTAAATTAAAAGATCTAGATACGGAGCTGAAGTAGGTGTATCAGTAGTCTCTTTAATTTCAAGCTCATTGGGATAGATCTGGTGTAAATATTCCTTGAATTTTGGATTATTATGAGAAAGTACATCGTCTATGTAGCGGAAGCTGAAATTAAAGGACTGTGTAAGCCCTTGTAAAAACTTCGCCTCATACGAAAAAAGGAAGAGATCAGCTAAAAGTGGCGCGCAGTAAGTTCCCATGGAAATCCCGATTGTCTATTGGAAAACATGGCCTCCAAATTCGACAAAAATTTTATCTATTAAAAATTCCAACATCTTGATTACGTCATTCTCAGTGTACTTCTTGTTTGACTCAGTGTGGTTCTTTACAAAATACGTTTTGTCTTTCCCTTCTACTAAATAAGTATATCTGCGTTCTCCGTTTTAGTTTAGAAACATTGATGTATCAAATCCGAAATTACTGTTTTCAATTTATTGTGTGGCAGGGTAGAAAAGTAGAAAAATCAAAGGTTTGTATGCTGTGGCAATGGGTAAGACTGCTAGAGGATAGCTGTTCGAGAAGATCTTTAGAATTTTTTAGAATCCACGTCTGATTGACGCCGCTGGTGGAGTAGACTTTATCACAGTAACTTTTCAGGCCATCTCTGACTGCGGTCAATAAAGTCGTAAGGAGCTTAGAAAGTGGCTAAGTGGTGCATCTGGAAGACCCCGCAATGAATCTCTGCTTGTATGGGTTCATATGAAGTTTAGGGACCCAGTAGATGTAGGGGAGCTGATTGTTATCATCATCCACTTTGATGCCAAAGGATGCTAAAACAGAGTTGTGATTATCAATAATCTCCTCCCTTGATAGTGTAGTGGGAGTATACGTAGGGTTTCCTGATGAACTGTCAATTCCCATCTCCTTAACTAGACAGTCAAGATAGTGTTTCTTACACACGAACATGATGTTGTTAGAAGCTTTGTCTGCAGGGACAATGACGTAATTTTCATGGAGGTTGTCCATAGTTTTTCTAACGAGGGGATCGTCAAATATACTGGGATTTCTGGATTTCATTGATGTTTTCAAACGCCGAATACGATTCACAATCAACGAAATTAATTAGAAAATGAGCGGATAAATATATTAGTAGGGTTGAAAAGGCAAACCGGAATATACTGAGTGCAGCTAAAAGCTCTCTCTACATAGGAGTGACATGTTTTAAAAAAACATTTATAAGTCTCTACTTAAAGGGATAAACGATAAAAGGAAATACTTACAATGGCAGAAAATTACAATAACATGCCACAAACTACACAATCTACACAATTTCAGGAAATGTGCAGTTTGCATTCCTTTTAGGCATTATAACTCTTTTGTTCTGAGATCGATTGAAAATCTTACAAGTACATGGACAACTTATGCTGATTAATTGCAGCAAATGTATAATTTTTCTTGAAAATTTCATTTCTGTTCAAACTCTGGATATTTGGTGAACACATATAAGACAACAAGACAATGTTGTCAGGATCATATTTTAGAATCTTGGTTTATACTCTCAGAATCAATAAAATTAAGTTTTATATGATCTTTCTGTACAATGAAAATATACACCAACGCTAAAAAAAGTTTATAAAGGTCAAATTATTTTTGACTGTTTTTTTCTTCTCTGTAAGACTAATGTTATCTGTGCACTTCTAAGTTTTTTCAAGGACCATGAAAATAAAAGCACAATACCTTAAAATGTTCTGTTCTAAAAACAATATAATAAATGGATAAAATATGCAGCGTCAGGATATGCATTGATATGAATACTTATTGCATATATTCTGGCAAACTACAACCCAGTTTTATGCGCATTTGTGACCGTTTAAATTCATGTTAGTGTCCTGAAATCAAATAAATCAAATTTCTCCCTTTTTTGTGCTTTTGGGACGTAAAACGAAAATAGTATGGTAGTATGGGAAAAGACAAATACACAATAGAATCAAATATTAAACAATGTAACAGTTCCAAGTTTCTATCTTAAGTTATACTGACCGTTTTTGATAGGCAAAACGAAAACTTTTTTTACTATTCTCAGCAGAAGAATTGACATTTATTGCATTTCTAGATATAAGATTGTTTTTTTTTTAAATCTGCACTTTAACACAATAACAAAAGTGTAACTTGTCACCAAAAATATTGCATGTAGACGTATATTTTCTCTGAGTATTTTAAGTATATATCTTTGTCTATTAACAAATGATCACTTAACCATTATTTTACAATTTCGGATTTTTTTCCAAAAATCTGTGAATTGAAGAAAACTTGGCTTTTCTAATTTTGTTTGAGATATTTATGTAGTAAAGTGTACTAAAATTGCCTACTATAAGAGTGCTATTGTTCTAGGGTTTCAATTTTCGTGGATTGCGTTGTTCTCAAAAACCACGAAATTTAGTTCCAAACTATATGCATTTTCCCTACAGTTGCAAAGCAAAGAATTTGAAACTACAAATATATTAAGTACCCACGAAATAGTGAAATTTGTGAAAACCACGAAAATTGATGTGCACGAACAAAATTACTTCCATGGTATTTTCTTTTAAAACTGTAAGAATTTAAAAATTGTATTTTTTATTTATTTTTCTCGCCCATGATGTGCTATCTGACTTTTGCACCCTCTAAATCATCTAAATTAATTTTTTTGGACAATATCTTTATAATATGTACCTAGTGTAGTATAATAAAAATCTAAAATTTTTATACTAAGAATGGTTGGTTGACTTTGCATTTTTTAGTTCTAAAGGATTATCTTCCAAGCTCGCGTTGTTTATATGAAAACGACAAAGACTCACAAAATCTTATAAAAATTGGGGGGATAGATGTGAATTCCTACTTGAATACAAAAATGACGCTAAACACAAATTTTGAGTAATGCAAATCACTCAGATGTCATAACTATGACCTTCTGTGTAAATAAAACAAACCGGTAAAGAAAGTAAATAACATAATACCGAAGTTGGTCTTAATTTAGATTCTGCATATGCACATTTCGGCAACTTATGTCTCTTCAGTGCAGATACACTCAAAATATTGGAATATCGGTATATAGATATATACCGAAATATGTGTAAAGACTGATACCGAACAAATTACCATTAAATTCTAAATAGAAAAGCCAAAACCAGCTAAGGACACAGCTATGCAGGAGGGAGATACTGAGAACCGAACCGTCAGCTGATAAAGCTCACTGATATATACCCCTGTTCCCCTAAAAAAGATCAAATCAAAGTTTTAAATAGATGGTGCATAATGGCAATGTGCACTAAACATTCTGTAAAAGTTCCATTGAATTCCACCGAGTGGTCTAGGGAGAGTTGCTGCCACAAAGTGTGTACCCCTATCGCGGACGGAATAACGAACGAACGAACGGACGGACGAACGAACAGACACCATGATCACTATATACCGCCCGGTAAAGCTGGAGGTATAAAAATTACCGTTCTGTATCTGTCTTTTGATTGAAAATTAATGTAGATGAATTTTGATACATGAAAATGAAGCCATTTGGGCAGAATAAGCTTATTCTTCCGGAGCACCTGATGTCATTCTGAGTTCACAATGTTAGTGCTTAAGTTTATAGTGTTGTGTTTGTAATGTCTTTGTTTTGTGGGTGTGTAGTGTCTTCAGTCTTCTGATGTTCTTGCTTTTGCCTTGTCTCTGGACATTGATTTGTGTAATCTTGTTCTTTGTTCCTTCGTTATTCTACTGCCGTTGTTTCGTGATAAATTGGTATCATTTGACTAAATACTGAAATGTTTCTGTCATTTGAATTGGAATATAATCCCAGAAATGCCATTTTCTAAGTAATTCTTGTCGGGATTTAATTGAAAATTTCGTCGTAAAAACTCTCACTGACAATTCTTAGGTATTTATACAGTATTTGTAAATGACTACATAGCTGACGACAATTTGATTGAACATTTTCAAATAAAACTCCATGCTTTTTAGAACAACATATTTGAAGTGATTTATAGAAAGTCAGAGAAGCTTAAAATTTCTCTTTTTTCACAAGTATTGGCTTATATCATAAAAGTTAATCTGTCTATGGACATTAAAACTGCATATTATAATACAATTCATCATTGTCTACATATATGAAACAAAAGCATGGACATCTTTTGTTTATTTATCTACAAAAACTGGAAAACCTTGGGGATTTTTGCAGTATTTATTCCTGGTAGGGATGTTTTCAATCACACGGAACCTTTCTTATACATTCATTTAAGTTTTCTTATAGCTAATGTATAACTTAAAGCAATTTAATCACATAATGTCAGATATATGCTCAAAGTTTAAAAGATTTAGATAGTAAATTTTGGAAAATTCTAACATTCTGAAAAATTCCATTTTTCATCAAGTTTAGTGTAAGCATTCGGGTTCAGTCTACAAACGTGTGTGAAAATGTCAATATTATGATATTTTCCTCGCAAAATTTATATATACCATAAAATTTGGTGTATTTGGACCATTTGCAAACGCCAGTCAACAAAAACTTGCCAACTTTCGAAATAATTTATTATATTAAGGAAGGGGTAGGTTTTATTGATATGTGATTTTTTAGCTAATGCTCATTGTTGTTAACCAATGTAAAACGCCCTCATTTGATGCCTATTTTAAATAACATATGTTTGATCGGCAATAATATAAGGCAAAGGAAAAAAAATCGTCACAAACGAGTATATTCAAAGATCTATTTATTTTGTCTATTTGAAAAACAAAAAACCAAAAGTTGCTGTTAATTTTGATTCTGCATATGAATATTTCGACAACTTATGTCTCCTCAATGCAGATAAAATCAAAATATTTGGAAATCCATATACCGAAATATGTGTTAAGAATGATAGAGAACACAATTCCAATAAGATCTAAATAGAAAAGCCAAAATCAGCTAAGGACAGAGCTATGTAAGAGGGAGATACTCCTTAGTTTTGAACAAAATTTAGTTACATTGAGAAATCGGTCTGCGGGTCAGCACCGAAATACTTGCTACTGGGTTGGTGAATGCCCCTGGGGACTAATAGTCCACCAGTAGAGGCATCGGCCCAGTGGTAATGAATAACAAAATACCGAAGAAAATGATACTCTGGTCATTAAAAACATGTTAAAATATGTCACATTATATATTTACAAACCTTCTTCGAAAACATGAACATTTCATATCAAAACTTGATGTCACTCTCAAACTGCTTATTAATAAGGGCATTTCTCGTCCTCGTTTTTACAGAAATGTTGTTAAAAATGCCAGAAACTGAAAAAAAATAAATCCAGAAAAACTGCTACGTGACTTACATTCTTAACGCAATAGAGGATATCGACAGTATATCCTGAATGTATCCGTTAAATTGGCTGTAGGATCAAATGACCTGATTGTTTTACACGCAAACTTCCATCTCACTGATACTGCAGATGTCTACTGAAATGCTTGATTATTTACCAAATCTTTCTGGAAGTTTTGAATTAGATTTTTCTTTCGAATGTGACAGTTTTACAAGCAGACTAGTAGTCCATGGACTAGAAAAAAACCCGTGCACCCCCGGCCCCCATTTATTAACCTACCCACATTTTTCAGTCCTTCTATATCCCCTCTTCAAAATTTAACATGTTAACGTGAAGATAACCTGCACCCAATGTTGGAACAGGCCCCTTCTTTAGACCGACAACAATTTGGGAAAAATTTCGTTTTTAACAAAGGTTTTTCTTTCAATTGCTTTAAATTGTTGATTGGTACCTCTAAGATATAAAAAAAATGGTGTAGAATGGTAGCCTATGATATAAGCTTTGCAAATAACCCACAAATGTACCATTTCTATATCCAATACGTTATACAAACTGAAAACCTTAGCCCCTACCCCTTCGAAATGTTGCCGTAGATTTTAAGATTTTTCTTGAGATTGTGTAAGTTCAATCCTTTGAAGCCAGTATGTTTTTTATTTAATAATTCTTGCAATTGTTTTTAGTCTTTTAAAATTAAAAACATGTTAATATAATGTATGTTTTGAATGACCAAACTATCACTTTTAAATAGAGAAATAAAACAGATCTTTGAATATTTTCATTTTCGACACCGTTTTTTTTTTTTTTTTTTTTTTTTTTTTTTTTGCATCAATTTATTTATGAGTGGTTCANATTCATGAAAAATGGGTATGAAATAAAAGTACAAAATATTTTCTTTACAATTTGTACAAATTATAGCAATTTTGAAGTAGTATAACCTCCCTACATCAATAAAAGGTACCCCTACACCAACAAATTTACTGTAAAATTGTCGATTTTTGTGTATGTTCGCATAAAAATAATCAGAACACGCAAATTGTGTGTTGTATATGACAATGTTGCATGGATTACTTTATGATTTAGTATTTTGCAGCCATTTATCGACTTAAACTCAATTTTTTGCCCAAAATTATTGTTAAGTGGGAATGTTCAACATTTCAGATTCGTCCAAAGTGTTGTTAAATCGTTATATGTTGACATTTTTGACATTTTTCGTATTTTAACAGCCTTGTGTTAACTTAAAATAAATATTTTGCCTTAAATTGATAAAAAATGGTCATTTTCTACACTTCAGATTTGTCAAAAGTTCACTGTTTAATTGTTATATATGCAAAGTCTGGAGGATATATTAGCAGATATGCCAATTAATTGTTCTAAGGCATATATAAGTATATAAGTTGTCTTAAAACATTGCTTAGAAAAACAAGGAGTGTTTGATGTGACTCTGAATACCGAAAATCTTACCCCAACCCAAAAATATTTCCCTAACATTATCAATTTTTTTTATCTATGTTCGCATAAAAATAACCAGAACACGCAAAATATGTGTTGTTTATGACAATGTTGCATGGATTACTTTGTGATTTAGTATTTCTAGCAGCCATTTATCGACTTAAACTCAATATTTTGCCCAAAATTATTGTTAAGTGGCAATGTTCAAAATTTCAGATTTATCCAAAGTGTTGTTAAAACGTTATATATGTCAAATCTGGAGGATATATCTGCAAATTTGCCATTTGACTGATCTAAGCGATACATAAGTGTTTAGAAAAACAAGGAGTGTACAATGTGACTCTGAATACCGAAAATCTTACTCATACCCCGACAAATTTTCCCGAAAATTGTCAATTTTTTACTATGTTTGCATAAAATTAAATAAACACTCAAAATGTGTGATGAATCAACGGCAGTAGAATACCGAAGGAACAAGGGAAGCGATGACTACAAAAATCGAAGTCCAAAGACATGGCAGAAACGGTAACAGATAAAAACAAAGACAAAACAAGGACGCGAGACAGCTACAATGCACGGAAATAAAAAGATAACANCCATCTGTTGACTTAAACTAAACTGTGTGCCCAAAATTGGGGAATTTTCACCATTTCAGATTCAGAAGTTCACTATTAACCCGTTATATATGGCAAATCTGGAAGATCTGGCAGAAATGCCAATTAATTGTTTTAAGAAAAACATGAGTTATTTTAGAACAGTGTTAAGAAAATCGATGAGCGCTTAATGTGATTCTGAAAACCGATAATCTTACCCCTACCCCAACAAATTTTCCCCAAAATTGTCTCTTTTATGTCTTTGTTCGCATAAAAATAATAGAACAAATATAATATGTGTTATATATGACAATTTTACATAAATAACATCATGATTTGGTATTTTAACAGCCATCTGTTGACTTAAACTCAATATTTTACCCCCAATTGATCAAAAATGGTTATTTTCTATGTTTCAGATTTGTCCAAAGTTCACTATTAAATCGTAATATATGTCAAATCTGGATGATATATCTGCAGATATGCCATTTAATTGTTCCGTGCGATACATTAGTTGTCTTAACACATTGTTTAAAAAATAAGGAGTGTTTAAGGGGACTCTAAATATCGAAAATCTTATCCTTACCCCAAAAAATTCACCCTATAATAGTCTAATTTTTTATTTATATTCGCATAAAAGTAACCAAAATTACGCAAAGTCTGCATTGCATAAAGCAATGTTGCATTAATTTTATCATGATTTCTCATTTTAATTCCCACTTGTCCGATTTAACTCAATATTTTGTACAAAATTGATAAAAAATGGGAATTTTCAGCATTTCAAATTTGTCCAAAATTCACTTTTTAATAGTTGGCCAATCTGGAGGATTAATCGGCATCTATGCCAATTTACTGTTCTAACTTATACATAGGTTATCTTAAAATAATGTTTAGAAAAACCAGGAGTAGCCAATGTGACTCTAAATGCCGAAACATTTACCCCTAACCCAACTCAAGAAAATGATGCTTAAAAATGGCCAAATATGACTGTCTGTACATATATATATATATGAACAAAACATATGGATCTTTCACTTTCTTTACAAAAAAATACATTTGATATATCATAATATGCAATTTTAACGCCAAAATATGGGTAACATTGAATAGTTTGGGCGATTTTCGTAAAAATGGGAATTTCCAGCATTTCGGAATTTTACAAAATTCAAAGTTGAATTCTTGTATAACTGCCCATAAACCACGCGCATGAATTATTTGTGATATATGGGAGTCTCTGTGTATTTTTGTGTTTGAAATGATATGTTATTGGACCTTTGTAAATTGTTTGAGCTTTTGTAGCTGAATAAAATGAAATAAATTATGTTGAAATTTCTTTGAGGGGAGGGGTAATATGTTTGCAAATTATGAAAATTTAGTTAGTCTAAAATGTCCAAAAGCATACTTTCTAATAACTTAGATATAAAGAAACGATATCAAATCAACATTTTCAAATTATATAGATAAATTGTGAAGTTTTTACACCTCTAAGTCAAAACAGCAATAATTCTGAAAAACGGAAAATTCCTAATTTTCATGAAATTTCAGGCAAAAGGGACAAAGAAAGACCATTTAAAAAAATTGAATCTGCTTAAATGGTCTTCTGCATGTCAGCTATACAAAAATACACTCAATGATTTGCATTATACATTATCTTTGCATCATTTAGATTTAATATTCTAAATTTTCACTTAATTTTAAAATTTTAAAAGGGAGAGTGCTAATTTTGGCATTTCTGATCCCGCAATAAGTTTGAATTTAAAGTTGTTTCACACAACTTGTTGCTTACATATCATTTATTATTTATTAGATATATATTAAATTTTGTGCGATCCAAAAGTAATAAAGTCGAAATTGTAAAAATATTTAAAATTCCGAAAATTTCCATTTTTCAAATATTTTATACCGAAAATCGAAATTTTAAGGACTTTAATGGTCTTCTTTTTCAACCTAGTATCACAACTGATAAATTAGGCATAAAAACTAGATCAAATGATGAGATTTATTTATCTGAAAGGAATTGACAGCTTAAAAATCGTCATTTTCGCACTTTTTTGCAGGGTGAGGGGTGCATTTTTTGTATCCCCAGATCATATAAATGGCGTAAAGTGGCCAAGCTTGAGTTCATTGTAAAGTTTATTACATAAGCTTCAATTTGGTACCAAGTTTTAGTATATCTAACTTATCTACATAAAAATTAAGGGGCTTAAACGATTGAATTAAGGTTAAAGCTAAAATACAAGAACTTTGTGTGGTGTATTATAAAAGTGGCCCTATACTGTCTATGCGTGCAGATTATATTCGTGTTAACATGTTTTATTTTAAAGGAGGGATATAAAATGACTGAAAAAATCAGTCTCGATCATAATTGGGGGGGGGGATTCAATTCACGGAAACTGATTTCAGCCAATAGCCTATAGGTTCTTTAAGCTAACCGGCAAGCACTCCCTGATCCTTCCTTCATAATTACGTTTCGTCCCGTTTCTTTTCCAACGTTACGGTCATGAAGTTAGTAGTCTACCTGTATTGGGTTTTATGTAGCAAAAGGAAGGGAAACGGGGAATGTGTATGTTTACTATACTATTTGGAAACAGGACAGAGAAAGGAGAGGTTTCGGTACCCAAAAACCGTTTAAACCTTACCGATGGCTTTTACTAGTGTCAATACCAAGCCCGGCTGTGTTAGGTTCTTATCGTTGTTTGTTTTTGTTTTTGGTTTTTTTTTGTTGTTTTTTGTGTTCGTTTTGTTTTGTTTTTCTTTGTTTGTTTATTTTTTATTTTTTTGTTGTTTTGTTTTTTGTTTTGTTTTTGTTTTGTTTTTTTTTTGTTTTTTGTTTTTTTTTTTGTTTTGTTTTGTTTTTTTTTTTGTTTTTGTTTTTTTGTTTGTTTTTTTTTTGTTTTTTTGTGTGTGTTATTTTTTTCTTTTTTTTCTTGGGCAATACCTTGGTACATTATTGCTTGTAACTGTATTTTTCAGTCATTGTAGGTTTTTCATGTTATCCTTTTTATTTTATGTAACATCATGTTAATCATACTTTAAACTTTTTATTTTCTTAAAGATAATTTCTAAAGAACAATGAGACATCCAAAAAATTAATTTTCCTACTCCTAAAATATCGGCATTGGTGAAATTTAAGTATGGCAGGTATTTTTGCTGGTGTCATTAAAATGTTCGCCGTCAAAATTGTATAATGAACAAGGGCTATGCTGTACTGATTAGTGTTGTACAGTATGTCAGTACAAACTTACGAAAGCGATAATACAGGACAAATTGACTGAAGTTACGGTCCGAATTGATTTTCACTGAATACTCGGATGAACAATACTTTCTTTGTTTCAAAGGCAATTGATGTTGGGTTGCTACCGGACACTACATTGCAATTAAACGGTTTGACCCATTATTTCTGTTTAACAGCAATATGGGCTGTATTTTTTTCAATTTTTTTTTTGGTTCTAGATGATTTCATCATTTCAAGTTATAGTATGCAGACATTGAACAGTTTCAAGTCCAATACCTCAAACATATAAAAAGCTTCATAATTAAGGAAAATGTAACATGAATTAATTAATTGCTGGCCCGCAAAGAATGTATTCTCGGGATGATTCGTATGCATGCGACCTCAGGTCAAATGTTCCCGATACATGCGTAAAGGATTTGTTTATACTGACAACGTCATGGTCCGATAAAATCAAGTGGAATGAGCAAATAGAAAATTGGAGGGCAAGTGTAAATTGCCGAAATAATAAAATGCAACCCAAATTATTCTTCCGATGATGTTCTTATTATTTTTAAACACGTCTGGCTGTAGTTGATTTAAATTTCAATGATGGATTTAAAAATAACTGCACATGTGCATTACCGATTTTTCCTCGTCCTCATGGCTGTGTGCCTGAATGCCAACATTTTATAAAATCAAAGAATTCTGTAGGTGCTCATTAGTGGAGATTATGGGGCTTATCATAGGGTTATTATTGTACCTCTTCATTACCTGGGAAATATTGTGCTGTGTTAATTGTCATTTTGATTGTCATGTTATTAACTCTTAATTTAAAAGATTCTCATGAAAAAAAAACATTCTCCAAAAAAAATCTTTTAGTATTATTATTTTTTTTCATGAAAAATGAATTGGAAAAAGAATAAATATTAATTGATTTCATATCAATTTGTTTGTCAATAAATAAACAGCACAAAAACTATTTTGTATATATATAATAACTATTCCATGCATTTTATATATTGAATGATCAAGAAATAACAGATGATTTGGAATACACCTTGAATCATTAAGCTTAGCACCTTTTATTAGAAGCTAAGAAGTTTTATTCACAAATAATTACTCTGTGCTAATAAACCAGGAACCTAATTATAAACAACTTTTTGTGCCTATCCCTCCTCCAAATTAGGGGCAATCATGGAATATTGTTAAATATTGGACTCCATCGAAAGAACATACAAAGATATTTTCATCTGGAACAACTGGGATAATTAGAGTCAAACTTAATCACAATGTTTCTGAAATGGTTCCCTTCAATACAGATGTCTCTCAAGTCTGAACCTTTTCAGTACATTCAAACATCTTCTCTGCTAAAACCGTTTGAAAAAAAACGTTGACACAATAGTTCTCTTTAAATTTACGTTCTGCAGATCCATCTCTTATCTAAGACGACTGGCAATGGTGAAAAAGTTAAATGTTGGACAATTTCTTCACATAGTTTGAGAATGAGACCCTTTAAATATAGAATTTTATTTGACTATATGTATAAGCCGTTGTCCATGCATAGACATTTTAAACAATTAAATGTCTCTGGTCCGTGTAGGAGATACAGGTAATTGAGAGCCTATTGTTTCATATTTCTGTTACAACTGCTTTAATTTTTATAACTTTTTTTAATTTGAATATATTATGGCCCTATTAATTGTGTATATTTAAATATTTTCTCACATTTTTTGCTCACATTTTTACAACAAAAATATTATATTTTATATCTTATTTATTTAATTGCAGAACATAAACCCATTAAGGTTGGAGCAATACATACATACACACAACAAACATAATTCAATACAAATTTAGCATATTGATACAAAGACATCATCGGTCTCCCTTCCTCAGTTCTAATGACTGTTTTATAAAAGGCACTTCTGCCTTCATATCATTATATATTTTTTTATCTTTTTTTTTGTTTATATTTCACCTTTAAATTTATGTATATTTAACACCAAAAATTACAATATTCATTTCGTCTACCCATAGATTTATTATAAAGCTATGGTCTACCTATCCTGCCTATGTTTGACTAATTTTATTAATAAATTTCATATCTAATCAAGCCCCTTACTGTACCCCTTAATAACTACTAAATCAACAATATTTAATTATGTTATTTTAAGAATGTTGGCATTCAGGGAACACACCGTCCTCATTAAGTAAGCATTCATAATAGACTGGCTGTGATTGACAGGTTTTCCGGCGGTTTTGCACCTGCTTTGTGTATTACTTTGACCCCAAGGGATGTAATCTTTGACCCGAAGGGGTGTAATTTTGTAATAAAGGTTATATCTATTTGCCTCTTGAATTTTGGCTCTGGATAATTCAGTTCGGTAATTTTGTTACATCCATCGGTTATTTTTTTTTCACATTGCTATTGTAAATCAATCAATATGTCATGAATATTATTTTTCATATGTCATTTGTTTCCATTTTTATGCCTGCAAAAATTGGAAACTCAGGAAAATACAGTTATTGGTCTGAGTGTCTTTATGAACGGTGTATCTTTTGAATGGTAATACATGTATATTTGTGTTGGAAATGTTTACTTTGATTTATGTCACATGAACCAGATTCTGCTAAAATGTTCGAGTATTCTATTTAATCAATGCAAATCTTTGTTGTTAATTTTGAAAAAAATGGATGAAACATCTCATTACAATATTGTTCCCTAAATGAAACAAACGGAAGTTGTCTGTACTGTAGGACAATGTGACTTGGTTAAAAGAAAGTTTAACTCGTCTCGATTAGGCCACGGATACTCATTGTTGAGCCTGCACGTTCCGTGATGATTTTCGTTTTCCTGTCCAAAACCTGAATGTAGATTAATGTCAATAAATAATCAATGATATGCATATATTCATCTCGATCTTAATATATCCACTTGCACACTTTTTTGTAATTTCTAAACGATAGGAATGATTCAACGTCACAACATCGCAACAAGAAGCGAGGTCATAACCTTTCAGCACATATAATCAGCTATTTGTTATTATTAGTAATATTGAAAATGTGTTATTATTTGTAATATTTGAAAATGGAAAAAAATAGTAAATTTTCACACCATATGGTAATCAAATAACCAGGAAATCATCTGGTTATCAAATAATGGTAGCAAAATACAAATGGTAATCAAATAATCACAAATGAACATCATAAAAATCAGATAATCAAGAAACTCACGAGTATACCTATTCTAAAATGACCAGAAATTAAATCAAAGTATTTGCGCCACATTAACGGTATACCATAAGTAAAGATCCCATATTAATTTCTTCACAAAAATCCTAAATACTGTAAATTTCGACATGAGAATTCCAAATATGAAAAAAAACATCCTCCGTGACTTACTTTTTGAGCTATTAAACGTTGAAAATCGCTAATTTTGGGGTAAAACCAAATAATTTAGGTTTATCATTGAAATCTTTAAATCTTTGTAATTTATAAAGTACTTGAAGCAATTTTAGTTCTGGTTTTTTTTCATCTATATTGCTCATTTTATCGCCTTCAAATAGAATTATGACAAAACATATTAATCTCTGATATATCCGTCATTTCGTGATTTTGTATATGCAATGCTACATTATAGCCGTATTCATGAACTGACATTTTAGAGAAAAAAAATCGACCATTGATTTGCCTTCATAATTTGGCAAATTGTTCACTCGGTGACCTTCTGAAAGCCAAGGAAACAAGTTCACGTGCTAGTTAAGAAATAAAAGTAAATATTATACCGAAGAAAAGACAAAGGCTAAAAAGAAAAATAAACAAACAATTGCGACCATAAAATTTTCTGATGTAAGCATTGATATACAATAGCTATACTCTTAAAATTATATTGGTGAAGTTCAACAAGGAAAAAATACATAAATTATGACCTTATTATATTGGATTCCTCCTCTAAAAGATATAAAGTACATTGAAAGTGTTCAAAATAACTGAGAAGAATAGATCAACATGAAACTTGTTTTTTTCTAAGAACCCCAAAACGTAACGATCGCAACGGCCGCAGTGGATTGACTTCAAGGTCTACTTTTACTTTTGGTTTACCAAGTAAAAGAATATTTGATATTTCGAAAGATTTTTATTGTTGTATGGGTGCCCGTTTGAGGAATCACCAAATTTTGTCTGTAAGTTATTTGGTTTTTGTCTTATAGTTGGTACAGAATTACATATTACTGCAGGCATTGAATTTTAGAACATACATTTGTTGTAACTTCTGAAATTACTTGCTATGTACACAGGAGAACCACAGAAAGCAGTGTTTTCACATGAGTGATTTGATGCAGCAAAATAATATAGAACATAGATCTGAAAAATGGCCAAACTAGAAAAAAGACAAGTATGTAACATATGCAGGAGTTTTTGTTTTAATAAAATATTATGCAACAATAATAAAGTGTCAAACATAAAAAATTTTGTTCTCCGAAATCCAAAATCAAGACGTTCTTTTATTCCTCTGAAAACCACGGTCTAGACATTGGTTACGTCCTGAGAAAATTTCTTTTTGTACACTTGATGAAATACGATATGTTCTTCTATGACATGTGGATCAACAAAGGGTGAAAATACCATGTTACAGGTTGGACAAATACGCTCTGACTTTCCTGGAATGCGTTGTAAAGCTCCTCGGGCTGCGGGTTTGGCGTTTGAAAACACACCAATGCTCGGGCGTTGTTGTTTCGCTGAAACGTCCATTTGTTGGTTTTCTACAGAAACTGCTCCATTCGAGAAGACCCCGACATAAGAACTCTGTTGTTTAGCCAATGGATCAAATTCTTTGTTTTCTACAGAAGCTGCACCAGAAGGTCTGATATCTTGAAATGTTTCATTCTATAGTAAAAATAAACTTTAACTTTTATTAAACATGAATGCATCTGGTACTCGAATGCTTGTACTATCAACTTATAAAGCCATTCTATCTTATTCTTATTTGAAATGTGCAATTTTGACTTCATAATTTTTTCGATGTTGTAAGTAGTACTGGTCATCAAACAATGATTCTCTTATAATGTGGCAGCAATATCTATTTCTTACACGATAAGATAATTTTTCGTATCACTTAGTGATAACTTTTATGCTATCATTTCATTGGCCTTTCATACGATTAGATAACTTTTCAGCCGTATTTTCATTGGTTGTTCTAGAGGTCACACATCAGGTCAAACCAACGTCATGGCAGTTCTTTTTTAAATTCCGTGCTCATTGCATTATATGTCGTCTGCATTATTTTTTATTCCATTGGCAAGAAGAATAAATGAAAAAATGAACTTCGTGTGTACCACCTATTAATTTATTCTCCCAAAACATTTTAATATATTTTGGCCGCTTGAAATATATCATTTTATTGCTAAAAATAAGTTTAATTTCCTTCCTGTGTTCTGTGTTGATGATATGATGTAATGTGTATTGGGATCATTGACGCGTGGAAATTGACATCAGAATCAGTTACCACAGAGACAGAGAAATTTACACCTGCATTTAATTACAAATAATTCGTAACATATTCACTCAACTGACAAGCAGAAATTAATTTTATTATTGATGTTTAAAACTGTAATTACAATTCAACCGAGCTTTCACCCAGGTTTGTCACCAGCGAGGAATCATGTACCTGTCATTGCTTTTGATTGTTGTGTACATGTGCGTATAATGCAACATAGTTCCTACATCTGCAACACTTATCGTTGTTTATAATTTCTACTTTATATACGGGGAAAATGTATTGTTGGACTTTACCTTCATTATAATGATAAGTTTAAAGTACATAATCAATCTTCAATGTATTCACAAACACAACTAAATTCTCCCAACTTAACATAATTGGGAGAACACGACTCAGAATGGTTTATCATAAGAGAAATAGGTTTCACAACTCGTGATGCTTGTATATCGCTTGTTATCAAATCTCGCTATTTAATTACAAATTATAATTAACTCGCTGAAGCTCGTTAATTATTATTGTGTAATTAAATAGCTCGATTTCATAACAAGCGATATACAAGCCTCACTCATAATGAAACCTCTAATTTTCACATTTCAAAGCATTATCTTATGATATTAAACAATCCAGAGTAATCAAATATCACTGTATTGTCACAAAAATGTTATAAAGATTTTTATGGTACATTTTATGGGGCTTCAAAGCAAGCAACGGTATATATCAGGCAAGAATATTATTACAGAAAATTGTAAAGTGAGCTGTTGAAAAAGTGACATCCCCCTGTTTTTACTTATTTGCCATTACCGGTTTTGTTTGACTTTACCTTATAAATAAATAAAAATAAATATCTTTATTTAGAGAGAGTGACTTATTTGGATTGCACCAATTTTCAATAAGGCTCTCTTAAAAACAAACATAAGTTAACACATAAATATAAATATATATACAAGAAAATATAAACACTACTATCAATCAATACAAATAATATACATAATCAATTAGTTAATAGAAAAATATCAAAAATTCAGCAATTTGTAAGCATTTTTGAATTCAAAAACAGTTATTAGGTTGAGAGTTCCACAGCTTAGGTCCACCAAAGGAGAAACTCGTTTTGTATAGTTCTGTATTTGGTTTTGGGACAATAAATTGTATGAAGATGAAAATCTTGTATTGTATGATTCATTGTCCTTTGCAAAAACAAGTAGATCTGATAAATATTTTGGAGCTTATTTATTTTTTGATTTATACACCAATAATGCCTTATGGTAAAGTATTCTTTTCGTTATTGGAATAATTCCACATTCCTCAAATAGTTTACTAGACGGTTTTGTAAAATCGTGTTCATCTAGAATAATTCTTGCAGCACTTTTTGTAATTTTAGTAAGCTGTCAATTAGATATTTACTACAGTCACCCAAACTGAACAACAATAATCAAAATGGGGAAGAATATACGCATTATAAAAAAGAACTCTCGTCTTGTGGTTCAAGTATTTCTTGATTCTTCTGAGTAATGCTAAAGACGAATTGACCCTTCCTTTTCGTAATATAGCTTATATGTTCAGTCCATGAAAGACTTGCATCAATGAAAACACCAAGTACCTTTTCACACTGACTTTCCCTAATTTGATTGCAATTGATAGATATATCAATAGTTTCACTAGATACGGTATAAAGTTTCTGTTTTGAGCCTATACACATTGACTCTGTCTTGGACACATTTACAACCATTCTATTTTCATTGCACCATTGCGAAATATCTTCAAGTACCGCATTTAGTGCTTGGCTTATACAGAATTTGTTTTTCCCAATCGCCGATATAGTACTATCGTCAGCAAAAAAATCAGTGTTATGATTTGGGTTATATAAAGGAAGGTCATTGATATAAATCAAAAATAATATAGGGCCCAAAACTGACCCTTGTGGTACACCTAATTTTACTTGCTGGAAATCAGAAAATGTATTTGAAATG
This sequence comes from Modiolus philippinarum, assembly GCA_002080025.1. Classification (NCBI taxonomy): domain Eukaryota; kingdom Metazoa; phylum Mollusca; class Bivalvia; order Mytilida; family Modiolidae; genus Modiolus; species Modiolus philippinarum. The sequence goes on from MJUU01056164.1 coordinate 307,708, forward strand.
GAAACAGTCTGTCGTACAAATAAGAAGAAAACCATTGTAAAGAAGTGTAAGAAAATTTATATTTCTGCAATTTTAGAAGGAGCAATTCGTGATCAAGAAGATCAAAAGCCTTGGATAAATCTAGAAATACCGTTCCAACTAATTCACCATTATCAATTGCTTTTAGCCATCTGTCTATCATAAAATCTACCTCGGATTAACTCAGTTAGTAACGGGTGCAGTATGCGGACATGCTAACAATTCAGAGGAACACCTGATATCACTTTTTGTTTTCATTGTAGTTCACACTGTACGCGCTTAAGTTTTGAAAGTCGTATTTGTGAATTTCGTATTTTTGTTGATGTTGCGTGTCTTTCTCCTCTGTTTTCACCACGTGGCTTGGTTTCCTACGGTATTCTACTGCTTTTTGGTCTATCTTTCTATTTCTCAATACGACCATTGTAATGCTTACCTGTCCGACTTTGGATCATATCTCGATCACACTGGTATATCTGAACAGATTTATGATATAGGATGTCGCTACGCTTCCTTACATTTATTATTCCTGTTACTTGTGCTTTGTCAAATTGATGGGTATCTTTTGTTATATTTAATTATGCTATAAAACAGCGTTATTCAATAATGACTAAAGGATGATCAATGTTATGAAACGTCAGCCAAAGAGATGTAGCATTCGTCCTTGTAGTACAACCACTGACATTTTAACTGTGGCATTGTCTATTTGTGTGTATTTCAACCTCTTCGTAGTTATCGTAAATACGCAAAATAAGGTCTTGTTTATACTATAAGAACACTGTTCAAGGAATGTTGAATTCAATGCCGTACATGTAATGACCACTAGGTTGAATAATGTTCGGAGAGATTTTGTCAACAACACCTAGGCTTGACCAATAATGGAGGTATCTACCGTGAATTTAGCAAATCAATTGATTCAGGGTAATTATTTATCGACCAAATCATATGAAAGTTCATGGTGATGCCTTAAACACTTACAATATTACCTTGCACGTTCCAGACTTTCCAATCACGAATCTGAGAAAAATTTGTAGTTATCAGCCAACACTAATTTCACGTAGCTGTTGCCATTAAGACTTTTCAATACTAAAGATTGGAAACTATGATCTTATAAAATAAACGAGAATTATTTACCACATCTTAAAACAGATATACATACACTGATCTGACGAGCAAATTGTCTCCACTCTACAGCTTTCTCTTTGTATCTTCCATGAAGGATGTTTTTCACTCTGTCAGTCATTTCTGTAAGTTTTACTTCAGCGTTCATCTTATCTCTTTGCTGTTCCTAATGTTTTACATATTGTAGAAAATATAAATAAACTTTCAACACAGTCAACCAAAAAAAAACGGTACCTTAATCAAATTGGACTACTTTAAATACTTTTTAATTGCGCAGTCCTTTATCTTTGTGAATAGTTCAATAAATTAACTAATAGGAATGCTGGACAATGGGTGCAATTCATGCTTTCTCTATTACTGAATGTGCTGAATTGTCATTGGATTGTTCGTTTTAGACTGACGGATCGGTTCTCACTTACTTTGTTAATGGGTAGGAAATTATTTCAGCAAAGCTGAATAAGATCATGTTTAGATAGAGACTGTAATAATGTTAGTAATGACAGTTTTTATTATTAGTTTTTTTGACATTCTGTCAAGAATGATGAATGTAGTATTGTTGGCAATTATAATATTTATATAAGTACAGTAAGGATTGATGTTGTATTCCTTTCGTTTTTAAATGAAGTTATTAACAAAATTACCAAACAGATTGGTCAAGAGCCGAAATCCAAAGCCGACAATGCAACAAGGATTACTTTGTTCCAGGAATGCTTTTACATATCAGGAGTAAATGAGCTGTTTCGACATTCAATAAATAAAGAGGGCATTGTGGTATTCGACGTTCATTCGGGGGTTTTCTCACCGTTCATTGAAGATCTTAGGTCTCACTATACAGTTTCGACGTCCTAATGCATTCCTATGTTAAATTGCCAAACTTTGCAGGTTCAGCCTGAACGAATAGGTGTAAAGTTTGCAATGAGGTGTATATTTTTGAGAAGCATGGATACCATAGATTTTATAAACAATGCAAAAAGGGTACGATGATCGTTGAATTTTTTCACAAAATAAGCTCGAACATAAACTGCTTTAAAAAGCACATGTTCACCTTCTGTCAAATTTCTGTCCACATGGCCGGCATGACACCGTCTCACTCATTTATTGATGCGATATCCCTACATACTGGTAAAAAATGCCAATTATATTTGAAAAGTACACTTTCTCAGCTTCAATTTAAGCAGTCACATGTACTCTTTCCAAGTAGAATAAAATATCTATCACTTACACTGTATTTGATTCCAATTTAACTTTCTGATAGAACTATTAAGCTAAGGGGCCAATTGACCCGGAAGTGTATGTTGAGGCCTTAAGATTTCAACTTGTTTTAAAAATGATGGTTTTTGCTTTTCAATTGAAAGTGCACACTTGTGCGAGTAAAATGATACCCAATATGTACTGGTTCAATAACCGGTTAAGAATTTCCTGGCATATCCAAATACAGTATGTCGCGAGCAAATTTAGAGAAGTTTGACATCACATATGAAGCGCACAGTCATTGTGTATGAAAAGGAAGTTTTGCAATAAACTTTACAAAATGGGTAATAAATATCTCTCAAAATGGTATAATGTAGGCTTCATGGGTGTACAGAAATAGAAATATAGCTGATATTTACCTAAAAAGCCTTCAGGGAAGGAGATAAATGTTATTAATGAAACAAAAATAGGAAGGGAAAATAGATCTGCAGCATGAAATACCTATGTGAACCTAAGTTATGGCCATTTTTGAGAAAATAAAATATTTATTTCCATTTTTTAACCATATATTTATGATAACAGGCCATAATTTGACAAGCTAGTGCAATATTTGGAAAGAGAATGAATGGTTGCTAAGGTGAATAAGGGCAAAACCTATTCAAAAATATGATGACGCCTGCACCTTAAGGTCTCACTATACAGTTTCGACGTCCTAATGCATTCCTATGTAAAACTGCCAAACTTTGCAGGTTCAGCCTGAACGTATAGGTGTAAAGTTTGCAATGAGGTGTATATTCTTGCGAAGCATGGATACCATAGATTTTATAAACAATGCAAAAAGGGTACGATGATCGTTGAATTTTTTCACAAAATAAGCTCGAACATAAACTGCTTTAAAAAGCACATGTTCACCTTCTGTCAAATTTCTGTCCACATGGCCGGCATGACACCGTCTCACTCATTTATTGATGCGATATCCCTACATACTGGTAAAAAATGCCAATTATATTTGAAAAGTACACTTTCTCAGCTTCAATTTAAGCAGTCACATGTACTCTTTCCAAGTAGAATAAAATATCTATCACTTACACTGTATTTGATTCCAATTTAACTTTCTGATAGAACTATTTAGCTAAGGGGCCAATTGACCCGGAAGTGTATGTTGAGACCTTATGGTGGCTTTGAGTTGTTTTTACTCCCATTTGAGTCGTTGTCTCTTTGACAAATTCTCCGTTTCTCTTCTTTTTTTCTATTGAATATTTATTATATATATATGATGATTCAAAAACGCATGATGTGTTGTTCCACATTCAGATAGGAATGTTGTAAACAAGGATGGGTTATGTTTTTGTATGTGATGAAGCAAAGATTACTTAAAGTAAGCACAACTGATGCATTGTTTGACAATCTAAGCAATAAGGCTACTGTTTTTTTTTTCTTTTCTTTTTTTTACGAACTTTTTGCTAAATATTGGTTCTTACTAAGAAGGAAAAAAACTAAAAAGATAAAATTCCAGAAAAAGTGAGGTCGGGTAAAAAAAACTTAATTTGGATTAAAATGATAGGAATTTTATTGAAAAATAGGCCAAATATTTATATGGTAGGAAAAAAAATAATAATAAAATTCAAAAAGCTATTATTTTAAAATTTTGGGGCCAAATTGTTAAGGTAGGAGGGTTCGTGAAACTAAAAATAAAAAATAAAAATAAAAAAAAAACATAATAGCTGACCGTCGTGAATATCAATAAAAAAGAACTTGTACTGCAACGAGTTAAATCCACTGCGTTGATCGACACGAGTGACATTTTTATTGATATTCATGACGGCCGATTAGTTATGCTTTTTATTATATAGATTTTCTACTCAAAAACCGAGATTTTAGATGCGGATTATTTTTTTCATGTCAATACGCCAGTTGTTTACTTGACGACGACATTGAAGAGACATTGTGACGTCGCTTCATTAAGACGTCATCCATTGACTAGAAATCCTTTATTTACACCGGTGACAATATGACATTTATTTAAAGACCAAACAGCCTATTGTTTGTACGCACGTAACAGCGCATTTACATTGTTTCCTAACACGTCTATGACGTCTTGTAGAAAATCCGCGAAACGGCGTTTTACTTTCGCGATATTTTAAAAAATAAAATACGCTACCTGCTTGAAAGGGTGGTTTATGGAAAATCCCTAAAAAAACACCGATTGGAAAAGGGGAGAGTGCCGAACGGCAATTAGTACATGTAAAATATCAATTCAGGTATATAACACCAGGAAACAGACAAAGACACACTTTCGAAAACGATTTTGATAGAAAGAGAAAAACGGATATTTTTTTAACCTGTACTGCTGACACATTAACTTCGCACCGCGTGCAGTGGTACATGTATTTCAGTCTCTTCTGATTATTTCACAAAACACTAGATATATAGATAATTATAGAACCGTTTCAATAAATTTTTG
>MJUU01056164.1:312824-343916 GCA_002080025.1 Modiolus philippinarum
GAAAAAAAATAATAATAAAATTCAAAAAGCTATTATTTTAAAATTTTGGGGCCAAACTGTTAAGGTAGGAGGGTTCGTGAAACTAAAAATAAAAAATAAAAATAAAAAAAACATAATAGCCTTAAGATTTATAGTATAACTAATTGACCGTCGTGAATATCAATAAAAAAGAACTTGTACTGCAACGAGTTAAATCCACTGCGTTGATCGACACACGTGACATTTTTATTGATATTCATGACGGCCGATTAGTTATGCTTTTTATTATATAGATTTTCTACTCAAAAACCGAGATTTTAGATGCGGATTATTTTTTTCATGTCAATACGCCAGTTGTTTACTTGACGACGACATTGAAGAGACATTGTGACGTCGCTTCATTAAGACGTCATCCATTGACTAGAAATCCTTTATTTACACCGGTGACAATATGACATTTATTTAACTAAGAAAACTCGATAAATCACCGCTATCTATACAATAAGTAAAGTTGATCGATTTTATGATGGGGATATTGTTAGTAAGTAAGGATGACGTTCAAAATTAAACTAAGTAAAAGTCAATTTTGGTAAAGTCATTTTACGACAGATGATATAAGAAATGACGGATGAAGTGTCGTTCACAAGGATTATTGAAAGCAACGATGGGTGAGGTGTTGTCAGACATTTAGCCAAGAGTGGTCTAAGCTATGATTGATGAGGTGTTGCTCGACATCTAGAAAGGAGTGGTCTGAGCAATGATTGATGAGGTGCTGTTCGCCATTTAGCCAGGAGTGGTCTAAGCAATGATTGATGAGGTGTTGCTCGACATTTAGCAAGGAGTGGTCTGAGCAATGATTGATGAGGTGTTGTTCAACATTTAGCCAGGAGTGGTTTGAGCAATGATTGATCAGGTGTTGCTCGACATTTAGCAAGGAGTGGTCTGAGCAATGATTGATGAGGTGTTGTTCAATATTTAGCCAGGAGTGGTTTGAGCAATGATTGATGAGGTGTTGTTCGACATTTAGCCAGGAGTGGTCTGAGCAATGATTGATGAGGTGTTGTTCGGCATTCAATCACGATGTGTGCAATGTAGATATTGAACACCTTTATTAGCATATACTTACACTTAAAAGTCTCTTATATTCTGCTATTTCCTTGGCCTGTTTGGCGACTGTTTCACGCTGGGTAGACATTGCTCTGTTTATACTCTGTATAGTCTGACTTTGTTGAGAAATCACTTGTTGTAAACGAACTATTCAAAAACAAATCATTTTTGTTCAAATATTTAGCGTGATTTTTTCTAAACTGAACAACTTATCAAACCTTTAGTTGCAAAAGGTGTTTTGAATGTATCAATTATATTTATTTTTTCATTTGTACTATAGGATTTCATACAATTTTCATTCAAATAAATTGATTTTTCATCTGTCTAACAGATTTGTGCACGGATATTGGTTGTTCAAACGACAACTTCATCTAGTAAAAGATTTCATTCGAGGTCATGTTTGTAAAAATTATTTATATGGCACCAGGGAAATCAAATGAATATAATTCTCCACTGTTTCTCTCCTACCCTCTGCAGGCTTCGAGACATAAAGAAGTTCTTTTTACTGCTTACTAGTGTAATATAATGTAACATACCAATACGTTTGGGCTTCTGTGTTTTCCATTCATTCTTATCATCTTCCCATGTTCTTTGGTCTGATCCATAACCTGCAATATCAAATATAACAAAGATTTGTAGAAGTTACTGATCCCGCTATCCTTTCTTTATCGAAATAAACCTACACAAACAGTAGCAATTAAGATTTTAATTTGGATATCTGATAGTTTTTAGCTACCAAACCATTATTTTTTCTCAAAGATACTTTAGACCGAGAAAAGTTCAACGATTGTACCCTTACAACTGTTTTATGTCGTTACTGTTTGTTTATGGACACTTTAATGTGAACATACAATGTAAAGAGCCAGAAAACAATATCAACACATAAAGGGTATCCATCAATTGGACTGTACAATAACTATGTATGCTTCATAAATAGAGTGTAAGCCTGTTACCGTTACTTGACCCCGTTACTTGAACTCAGTCTTTAATACTTTCCTGATTAAGTGCCAATAGTAATGTATCTCTATATGGAGTTATAAGGCGAACTTTTTAAATGATAAAAACAAATAAACTCGTGTAACATGTAGCTGAGGTATTGTTTCCTGGAAATTAAACTAACACTTGATCAACAAAACATAAAATACATACCGTTATCTGAGGTCAGTGCTGTTATTGCATTCTGTATCGCACAATCATTTGTCTGTGTTCCTTGGTCTTCCTCGACATGCTGAAATAGAAAGTTTTCGTTAAAGCTGATTTAAGCAAAATTCACCTTTAAATCATTTCAGAACTTATTGATCAAAAACTTGGTCATAAGGTCAATAGGCTTCCTATGCCATTGTTTATACTTTCACAAGACAATTAAGTTTCAAGTTTAATATAGGTTTTGTTCAAATGAAGGTTAAGTTCAAACCTTATTTAAACGCAGGTAAGTTAGAGTCAAAACATGTCACAGTTTATAAAATTAAGCATTGCTAAACTATTATTAAAACAATATTGCACGATTTAAAAAAATATAAGAGATAAGCAAAAAAAAGTTTCATGTTTTATGTCTTCACTGATATTAAATAACAATTTGGCCTGTAAAGTCGTTCAGTTTCTTGGTATAGAAATAGTACACATAGATTCCATCGTCTACAAATATCATATTAAGTTTAAATAAAAAAAAATGCAATACTTGACATCTGGTTACTATCTATTACGTTCAAATTATTTAAGAGTCATTAATTTTCGTGAAAAAATCAGTGTCAGGGTACTATTTTTGTACCAAGAAGTTTCAAAACTGAACGACACTAACAAGCCCTTTTGACCTATTACTTTGTATAGACATGTAAATATTTGACTGAAAATCTGAATTAATTACTTCTTTGTTGTCATACACTTGTATCGAAGCAACGAAAATTGCATATGATATATATCTACTTTAAGAGCATAGACGACTTGTTTAAACTGTCTGATAACTTATTTTTAAATAGGAAAATAAAACTAAGTACCTGTGAATTGTCGGGTAGTTGTAGATGTTTCAATTCATTTCTAACTGAAACACATTCACGTTTCCAGTATCGAGCTTGTTTCAACAATCCATTATTCTTTCTCAGCAGTTCACCAATTTTCTTTTTGTAATACAGCTCCTCCTTTGATCCAACAAATTGTTTAGGCTGGTGTTTTTTCTTTTGTTTTCTTTGAATGAAAACTTCCTACAATTACATAATAATATGTTCAGATTTATAAACAAATGTTGAAAATGTCAGTACGTACATGTACTCAAAATACATACATATGAAAAAGAAAGGAAGTGGGGTAAATGTCAAGGAGACAGCATCCCATATCCAGGTTAAAACTACCCAAAACAAAGCATCTAGGGGTCACTGTACGGTCTTCAACACAGTGAGGAACCTCACACCATATAGCAAGCCCTAAATGGTCCTAAAAAGGGTAAAAAAGTGAATAAATCAATGGAAACAAACCACATCCAATAAATCAAATATCAAGAAACTAACATTTTATAAGAAGAATCGTACAAGCCAATCACCAACATATTCCTGACTTGGGACAGGCGCAAAAATTGCGGTGGGGTTAAACTCGTTTTCTTGGATCCAATACCCCACCCCCATGTGTGGTGAATGGCTAAAAAATAAATACACAAAAACACTCACAGTAAAAATCAAACATGTACTTAAAAATTTTGAAAATCCGTACGAAAGTGTTAACTACTATACATACATAAAATGCTCAAAATATCAGTTCAATCATAGAAAATGTTAAAAATATGTACCTTAATGTTAAAACTTTTTTGCATTGACAGCAAACGGGTAAGGAGTTAATGCACATGAGAAAAAGTCTTTAGAATTTTTTTTTTTGTAATTTCCAAATTTTTTTTCCATTCTGTTTATAGTGCCCATATGTTATTGTTATATAATGCTACGATTTCTTGCAATAGGCTCGATGAATGCCCTTTGGTTGTTTAATGTTGTGGTTTTCTTCTTTGAGTCTTTTCGTCGGTTAACAGATGCCGGCAGTTTTATAGCGATACATGAGTTAAAATACCCGGGGTTTTTCTGCAAATGACAGAAGATTTTCTGCAATTTGCAGTTTACTTACTTGGAAATCAGCTTCATAAACACCAAAGAAATATATTCTTACCTCGGGAGTTTTCTTCTCAACTGAATTAGTTAAACCATCTATTGTTAATTTAAAGCAACTGGAATGACTTATGAGAAAAGTATATTTCATTGTTCATTATTGTATGTATTTGATAAATAAAATAAAATATTACAAATATTTTTTATCCGTGCATCTGATACATCATTTGATTTCCAGTTTTTAGAAAGGGAGATAATATGTTGCGATATGATCTGCTTTGTGATCTCCCTTTCAAAAAAGTGTGACTTCTAAATTCTATTTTTGAAAAGGCTTATTATTTTCAAAAAATGTTGATTTTCATAAAATAGTTATAAAAAATTCACATCACAGTCATTCATATATTATATGTGATAATTATTTTTATTTTATAAAAATTCTTTTAAAAACTTATGGATTAATTTCACTTTTCTCCTTTGAAAATTCCAGTGAGTATAAATATGGCAAACTATCGTACATAATAATTTGGATAACTGAGAACAAATTTCTAAAAACTTTCAAATATTTTTTAGGTTTGTTTAAATCTTTTAGGTAGGTAAACTGCAGTTGACAAAACTCCTCCGTCAATTGCAGATACACCTCGGGTATTTTATCAACGGTATTGCTATAAGAGCACTTTGCCAGTTAATTCCATGTTTCTTGGCAGTCCTTCAATCTTGAACAAAATGGGGGTATTACCGAACAGAATTGTCAAGAGTCAAAATCCATGAGGCGAAATAACCAAGGAGATGGAAACCATCGGTAAAATTGTCCACCGCAATGGTCTTGACTTGGTACAGGCATTTCAAAAGAAATGGGGAGTTAAACCAGTTCTGTGGCGCGCCAAACCCCTCCCCCTTTTCCATTGTTGCAATGTCCAGTAGATTTCAAGAGCAATTGCTTTTGAATGGTTGTAGAAAGTTCAAAGAAATAATCATACCAGTATTAAGTAAAAATATAATCTTGAATCAGAGTTTGAACCGAAACTTCAAATTTTCCCGCAAAGGACTGGTATCTGTTGAAGAACATTTTAATAATCGTATGAGACGGAATACAAAAGGAATATATAAATATAGCGTTGCTCGACATTTAGCAAAGAATTCTGCTAGAACCGGTGCTAGGGTTCGTCTTGAATTTTCTATGAGGTATGAATAAAGCTCATTGTTATTAAAGCGTTGTGTCAATGCTTCGTTAAATCTTGTATTTGTAATGCCTTTGTCTTATGTGCATTTGTTCAATATCATTTCGTTGTTGACATGAGCATGACCACAACACATAGACGAAAAAGGTATTTTTTCTAGATCACCTCTTCAAAATTTCAGAGTTCTGTTTTCCTCTTTAAAGTTCGGTAATTTTCTTGTTTTCAAATAAAACTTGATAAATAAGCTGAACATTGAGATACAAAAATAAATTCTCATCCACCTCCAACAAATTGTGAAAATCAGGAGTTTGGTTCTAAATTCCTTTCTTTAAGATAGTTAATTTGTGTAATTTTCTCTGTATTTTTACAAAACTTCGCATAAACAATAATAATACCATTAAAGCTAACCAAATGAAAAGTTTTTTAAGGATTCGACATTTCAAATCTTTAAAATTTGAATATATATCTATTAACTTGCTACAATAATGTTTAATGATATGTAAGCAACAATTTTGTCACATAGATTTGGTTTCAATCATATTTGAACAAATATTGAAATTACTCCTCCAATAAAAATATGTTAAACTTCAAATACATTTTGAATGAAAGGATATGGAGTAAATGCACATGAGACAAAGTCTCTACAAATACATGTCAAATAACAAGAAATGGAACAACGCTTATATTGTTGTTCTTCATCTTGAAGAACAACATGTATTTACACTTCAAAATCTACAATCTGACATCCGGACGACTTTTGAAGTAGAAAAATTTTTAAAGTGGGTTCTAATTGTCTGTTTTACTCAAAAAGTGTAAAAAATGGAAATTTTTAGCTTTTTTTTATATAATCTAACTGCTAGTCTGTTAGGTGTACAGATATCTTAAAACTATATATAACTTGCAAATATAACTGTGATATAATTCAAACATGTATAAGCAGCGGAGTAAGCTTTAAACATTTGAGACAGACTCACGAACGCATTTTTTCGCCTCCATACAAATTATTTCATTTAATTTCGCCTGAAATGCTATAAACTTGTCTTATTTTCATCACCTAAAAAGAAGGCTCTTTTAAGTACTAGCAAGTCCATGCCAAATATCAATGAGGGTATTTGATCATTTTAATTGCAGTGGTGAAGAAATCGAGACTCAATTGTTACAAATTGAAATATGAAGTTTAAAATATGAGTCTTTATATGTCAAAAACTTAGTCTGAAAAATTCAAAATTTATTACAGTTTTTATTTCATAGAGTTAGTATTGCAATTGATAGTTTTGAGTCAGTAGTAATCAGGGGAAACATAAACAATTTGATAAGAGAATAAATGAAAAATGCAAGTGTTTGAGGTTCTTGAATTTGAAATTCGTTAATATTCGAGAATAAGAAAAATACGTATTTACTTTGCAGATCAGATACTGTCCAAAATATAAAGCAGATATGCACAATGGATGTAAATGAGGGAATTTAATTGGGGTGTTAGGCAATCGAAAACATTGAGAATTTATACTTATAATTTCCGTACAATAGATGATTTGCCAGTTACAGGAGTTCTTGTCAGTTCTAGTCAAATTTTGTGGTTTTGGTCAAACCTTCAGAGGGAATATCTCCTACATCGGACAAACAAATATGCACATTTGTTTTGAAATAAGGTTTTGGTGTTAAGCCAGTTCCCTACACAATATTTATGATATTCTGCGGTAAGTAGGCATATTTTCGAATTCTTAGTACTTTATTAGTCCCTGAAAAGACATTATATTTTTACTTGAAACAAGTAGCACTTTAAAGAATGGTAAGCACTATTTGGGATTGGGTTTTAAATTATGTTGCCGACTAAACGTCTGCTAAAGGTTGAACTATCATAACTTTTAATTAAAAATGCTTTATTTTTGGTTGGTTTTCACAAGCAGGGAACCATTCTGTCCCCTTGAAATTTTTCGAAAAGTTACCTCCCTTTTGGGTTTTGCTAAATTCATTCTGTTGATTGCAGAACTGGCAAATGGTCTTTTTCAGATCTCATCTAATCTTCATATAATTAAAAAATGCGAATTTCACAGTTGCAGAGAAAAATATTGCCAGCAATTTCTTGAAATACATCGGCAAACGAATACCGAAGCAAGAACGAGGAAAGGGGAAATTTTAAAATCATAAATCCAAAATCACGGCAATTCACAGCAACACGAATTGAGACAGTATGACAAAGACAAAACAAATAAACAAAAATGAACAAGAACGATACAAAACTAAAGCACTAGCAGTGTGAAAATGAGTATGATCATATTGATGAATAAGTTTAATATTACCCCCTTCCGAAATATTTTCTGAACATTTTGCAATTTACAATTCCTCCTCTTCTAAATAACATGTTAACATGTGTTTGTATTATGCATTTACTCCATATTCTTTCATTGTTAATTTAAGACTGGAGTTTGTCTGTCCTTCAGTGAAGAGTCCGTAAAAAAAGATTCCCCGTGCGAGAGATGTTTGATCGCTATACATTTCAATTATGGTGTACTTGTTCTTGGGGGAATATGTCATATTCTCATATAAACTATCATACTTTCAAATTTTGACATTTATTTTAATTATGTCACCCCAGACTTTGTCGGGGTGACATGTTGTTATTCTACGTTTCTTCTGATTAATATTCTTTTTATTATTCTTCTTCTTATTCTTCCAATAATTCTTGTCCGGGCGATGAAATGGCTGGACCAAATGATTTCAAACTTTGCACAAAGTTGGATCACCATCTGAAGTTGTATGCTGTGCGTTTAAAATTTTCAAAATGGCCGCCATTTCCAAGATGGCCGCCAAAATACGTCAAAATTTCAACTTTGTCGGAATTCGACGAAAATTGATTTCTAGGTAGATTTTAACGCTGCGAACAACATGGAGTCATCGAATTAGTTGTCTGGGGTGACATCGGCTATTGCTTGCAATTGCAAATCTAGTTCATTATTATTATTTTATTTTTTTTTTTTTTGTAATTTCGAAATGTTCTTTTGACAATTCTGTTTATAGTGCACATATCTCATTGTTTTATTCTGCTAAGTTTACTTGCAATAGGCTCGATGAGTTCCTTGTGGTTGTTTTTATGTTGTGATTGTCTGCTATGAGAGTCGGTTGACAGATGACAGCAGTTGTAAGAGCACTTTGTTTGTTGGCACCACCGCATCTATGAACAAACCAGGAGTTATAACAACAGAATTGTCAAAAGTCAAAGTCTATGAGGCAAAATGAAAAAGGAAGTGGAAACCACCGGAAAAAATTGCTGACCGCAATGGTCCTGACTTGGTGCAGGTATTTCAAAAGAAATGGTGGATTAAACCGGTTTTATGGAGCGCCAAACTTCCCCTTCCATTTTAGTAGTGCCCTGTAGCAACTCTAGAGCAATTGCTTTTGAGAGGTTGTAGACAGTTAAAAAAATGATCATCTTTGTATAAATAAATAAGTAAAAATAGAATATTTAGTCACGAGTTCGAACCAAAACTTCAAAAAAAATTTCCTACAAGGGACTGTCTTTTCTTGATTGAACGAGACATACATGAATATAGCTTTACTCGACATTTTTTTCTTGTTTTCAAATGAAAGCTTGTCAACTGTCAATCAACTGTCTAGTGTTTCGGGATACAAAAATTAATTTCTTCCACCTCCAACAAATTGTGAAGATCACGAGTTTGTCTTTGAATTCTTTTCTTTGAAATGGGTAAAAGAGTAATTTTCTCTATATTTTTACAGAACTTCGCATAGACAATAACAATACCATTAAAGCTATACAAATGATGCAATTTCTGAAAAATTGAAAATTTCGAGACATTTTAAAACTAAATTTTTTTTTCGACTCTCCGATGTTACACTCGTTACAATTTTGATATATATCTATTAACTTGCTACAATAATGTTTAATGATATGTAAGCAACAATTTTGTCACATAGGTTTGGTTACAATCGTATTGTAGGTCCACAAATATTGCAATCACTTCTCCCATAAAAAATATGGTAATATTTGCGCTCTAAAATCATCTACAATCTACACACTGACATCCAGAAGACTTTTGAAGGAGAATTAACTTTTTAAGTGGGCTCTTATTGTAAATTTTACTCAATAACTGTACAAAATTGAAATTTTCGGTTTTTATAAAATCCCACTGTTAGTCTTTCAGGTGTAAAGATATTTTAAAATTACATGTAACTTCAAAATATAACTGTGATTTAAGCAGAGGAGTAAGCTTTAAACATTTGAAACAAATTACAAACTCACAAATGCAAATGTTTTTTTTTCGCTTCCATACACTTATTTAATTTAATTTCGCCTGAAATGCAATAAACTTGTGATATATTTCCACCATTTATAGACCTGTTATTATCCAATGCAATAGACTCAACATAAAACTTACAATGACTTGAAAACATTTGATGTGTTTTCTCATGATTCTACTCCATAAACTTAAAACTTATACTTCAAATGTAAGGCCAGCCAAGTCGTCTCACTTACGCATTCCCTTAACAACAACATAAACCCATTGAATATTGTCTTATATACATACTCTTCTTGATACCATTTCAAATCTAAATAAACAAGATAACTCCAATGAGATCCCCAACTAGTGAAAGAAGATAAATCCCCAATTCCAAGAACTCTTGAGTTTCATCCATCTTATTAACATAAAACCCGATTGGAAGTTCTTTACAATATTCAGGGAAGTACTTTTATTCATGGTTTTTGTCTCGCCAGCGACAAAAGCGAGACATAGGTATTACACTCCGGCGGGGCGGCGACAACGTAAACGTTAAAACCTTAATAACTTTTGAAGTATATTACTTATATGCAACATCTTTTGTCCACAGGTAGCTTATGGTGTAAATTTTCCAGCATCACATGTTTCAGATAACCTTGACCTCGTCTTCATGGTTCAATGACATCATAATAATTGCGACATAGTTTTACATTCAAGTTGATTTCTCTGGATTTGCAATACATCGATCCATTATATTAGGTGTATTTGTGTATCTTAGTGGGTGCATGCCAGTCTGATACTTGTCAATTGACCTCATTTGCACGGTTTAGTGACTTTGTAAATTTTGCGCCATAATTTTGAATTCAAGTCAATATCTGATGCACTGTAATGTATAGACATACTATTTTTTGTCTATTGCTACATCTAGGCGGGTGCATGCCAGTGTGAAACATGTCATGAAGCCTTGACCTCAATTTTATATTTCATTGACCTTGATCACTTTTCTACTTGAATACTTATTTCTCTGTAACTAGAACACCTGCATTCATCATGTTTAATATATTCCTACATCTAGGTGGATGCATGCCAGTCTTATACCTGTCATGTAGCCTTGACCTCAATTTCATGGTTCATTGACTTTGAACATTTCTTTAATTTAACACTAACTTCTCTGTAGCTATGATACCTAGAGTCATCATATTTGGTCTATTGCTACATCTAGATGGGAGCATGTCAGTCTAACACCTGTCATATAGCTTTTACCTCAATTTCATGGTTGATTGACTTTGATCATTTCTTTGTAATTAGAACACTTATAGTCATCTTATTTGGTCTATGTTACATCTAGGTGTGCACATGCCAGTCTGGCACCTGTCATGTAGCCATATGGCTAATTGTTTTGTTAAAGATATGCATATACAGGCGAGACATTTCTGTGTCTACACTTTTTATGAATATCACTATTTCGTTGAATCTTAAATCTAAAATTCGTTGTTTCGATTCCTATCCATTAAAACTCAAGAAAAAATGCATTTCGTTGGGAACTTAATATTTCATGGTTTTAGCGAACCCCAAAATCCGCGACAATTAGAACCCACGAACAAAATTACTGTCACAGTATATCAAATTTTAAATGTGTTAGTAGGATACAATAACTGAATTTATAATTACTAGTACTTAAAGACATAAGAAAACGTTCCCTTTGACTTAGAACATGGTCTAAGTGTGTTCGAGACCCTTGATGATATGCATGAACTGTCTAAAAGTCGGTAGGATAATTAGATACCTTGATAACTTTAGGGGCTTCTAGCTTTGCCTTCAGTTTTCGGATAGTTGCTTCATGTTCGATCTCACGGCGAGATAGTTCTGTAATAACAACTCTAGATAAAGAACAGAAAGTACACGATCCATTTCCGACTTGAATCAATTCCAAAATTCCTTTTGGCCCTGGGAGTAGTGGAAGTCTGGTAGGAAACTCCAAACATGCAGTCTGTGTTTGTTTCTGCAATTTTGAAGAAAGTTTGATTAGAATTTTAAAGCTTCAGTTCAAATTTTCTGTTCATGTGGTATTAACAATTATTATGCTTCCTGTAAGAAACTGCATTAATAGTGTCTGATATACTATTTTGGCATAGTATACGTACAGCCATGCACTATGCCTGTCACGTGATTTTGAAGGCGGAGCTACAGTACTGTCAATCAAATACTAGTAGTGATGAAAATTTTACCTGTAGGGATCTACTGTCACAGAAATCAACCTTAATTTGTTAATATTTCTTATAAAATAAAGTTTTTACCCCACTTGTGACCATTCATTTTACTTATCTCTTCATTTTATATCATAAAATAAATGAATTTTAAGATTTGCCATAAAAAGTTATTTTTCAAATTTCCATGACAACATGTATTTGAAATACAGAAATTTTAAATTGACAGTAACTAAATGAAAAGAACAGATATTTATTAACTTGGAAATTGAAATAAAATGATGAAAATAAATGACACAGTCAGCATAATAATGATAATAACATTTTGTTTAGCAATGAGTATGCCAAAATAGTGGTCAGGGTTGAGGCCATAGTGCACGACCCGATATAAGCAAGGGTTGGGTGTTTCAATAATATTCTTGAATACATATACGTGTGTGAACGTTTTCACTTGTAACTTTGATTACAGTAAACCAATTAATTTTCGGGAGTGATGTATTTTCGCTGTCTGCGCGAGTCTGAAAAAAATCGGAAAAATTAATCGTAGCGAATATTTCTAATTATACAAATTCATCAGCAAATATTGAAAAAGGCGAAAAATAATCGCCATGAAGTTTACAAAAGGGGAGAGACAAAACGCGAAATAATGTGCCCGCGAAAATAAGTTGGTTTACAGTATCCTTGTGGTCTTGTTAGTGTTTGGTCATCGTTTACTGTTTCGAACACATTTAACCTGTTGGTTCATTAAATTTCTGTTCTCGTTGTTAACAGTAGCCTATTGCCTACATCGGCTACCCTAGTTTGGTCCACTTGTTCAGTTTCTGGTTGGTCTCGTGTATATTTTTGTAGTTCTATCTACAACCTTTCTGATATTCATTCCTAGGAAATGAAGTTGTCATCCCCAATGTTGCTATTATATTTATTCATTTATTTATTCAAAATTGCAGTCAGAGCCCATTTTGGTTGAACCGTTACATGAAAACAGAAGAAAAAGCCGAGAGAAGTATGACATGAAAATATCATTCAAGACACCAAAAAAAAACACATGTTACTTCGGTAGTTTGTTATATGTTAGGGCATTAGACAAAAAATGTCCAACACAAGATGTATATTTGTCATGATCATTATGAACAAGTGAGAAAAAAAGGTAATGAAAAGGATGAAAAAAATCGTTTATCTGATAAATAAAGAAATACCCCAAAGGTAAAAAATAAATTAAGTTGAAAATATACTCTTTGTCATAAATATGGAATGTTTTTGCTGTGAATGCCTGAGGTATTAAAGTGTTGTTTGTTTTCAAAAATTCAAATTAGCCTTTAAAAATCGCCGAAATTATCATTGATGTCATTCTTTTACACGATGGGCATCGGAAATTGCATTTTTGTGAAATTTATGTACACACATATTTGATTTAAAAAATGTTCCATTTTCACCAAAAAGTGGGTTTCAGAACGGGTTGAAGGAGTGTCTGACAGATTCGTAGAAACAGAGACTTTTGTTGTTCACAGTTAAAAAAAAAACAATGTTTAAAGCAAAATTTTATACTTTCATTCACACAGTTTTGTGCATAATGCTTCCAAACTTAAAATTTTGGCTAAGAAAATACGAATATTCCATATTTATGACCAAGAGTATATATTTCTAATAAACAAATAATTTTTCTTCAGAAAATAAAATTTTTGTTAATGAACTAGAAAGGGGAAAATCTTCCCAGATTTGACTACCGACTTTGACATTTTTCCGGATTGAATCACTCACAGTGTGACGGGTGCTGTTAGCAGAGCAGGACATGCTTACCCTTCCGGAGCACCTGATGTCACTCTCAGTTTCACTGGAGTTCACACTGTGAGTGCCTTTGTTCTGAATGTTGTGATTTCTGTTTCTGTGCTTTGTGTCTGTCTTGCGTCGTTGTATTTGTTTCTAGCGTCATTGTTTTCTGTGTTCTCGTTTTTGCCCTGTCTTTGGACTTCGATTTTTGTGAATTTCACTCCTTTGTTCCTTCGGTATGCTACTGCCGTTGTACCATCAGATGATTTTTCTATTTCCCGTGCAAAGGTGTCGAAAGCGCGGTTTTAAAACTGGCGCCCTTGCTTTCAGAAAATTTACCCCACAGTTGAAAACTCCATATAATTTAAATAGAAACAAAAATCATGTTCTTTTAACATGTTATACATTTGAGGAAAGGATTAACCTATACACAAGTACTGTAATTTTTTGTCTATGAAAACCGGAAGTGAGCTCATGACGCGTTTTAAGTCCATTCAAAGCAAATAAACCAAAATCTGGTGTTGTTTTTAGCCTTTATATGCAATGTAAGTTAATAAAAGCTAATGTATAGCCAAATTATACAAAGCAAACATTAAACAAACTAAAACAAAGCAAAAAACCTTAATTAATGCGTAAAATCTAACACAAGATTCAAAATCAAACAGAACTATGTACATGGTAAAAAGGCCTGTCCTCTAATGCATGACCTCTCTGGCATGATTATATCTACTTGAATGTTAAATTCAATCCGAATCAGTCTATATGGTAAAATGGAATCCCAAGCTCCCGCACCATGTCAGGGTGGCAGTGGACAAGGGAGATAATAAATAATATATTAATATTTCAAAAATAAAGATACAGTCTGTATGCATTATATTGCACAACCCAATAAAAATATTGATAACATACATAGTATTTACAAAATTACGGAAAACTATGTATATATGTACAAAATGACCGTAGGATCACAATAAATCAATATTTACAAATACAACAACCCGAAACTGTGAAACATTAATCATGCTAGTTTGGATAATTTTCATTGTCTGATTCTTCGTTAGATGAAAAATTGTTACCACCGACACCATTTTTCTCGCAAATGTTGTGACAATTCTCGCCACCCTCACACAAACAGACTTCAGTACAACGTAATTCAGTTGCTTTACAGAACATTGAAGTGCACAATTTGAGGATCTGAAACCAGATTGGACCATTTCTGTGATTTGTGTTGGCATTGGGTCAAGCGTCGTAAGTATGATATTCCATCATCACTTTTTCTCCAACCTAAACCATCTGGATTTGGTATTGCAGTATTTGGCTGCAACGATCTAAATTAAAGTTTGGCATTCTTCTCGATTGAGGTGCTGTAAAAGAGCATTCTGGATTGGGGTAGAAGCTCACTCTGTGACCCCTTTTTCAAATTGTTTATAGCGCATTTTGTTTCAACTCGCACTTGTTGGAAATCCGTTGTAAATACGCAGGACATACTGTTCCAAATTTTCTGTGATCTCATGTATAGACAGCTCGGCGAGAGAGGAAAATATCGATAGATTTAATTTGAACAGTTCCTAAGGTCTGACCTTTCCTTGTTTTACAAGGCAACTTGTTGAATCGCAACCAGTAATAGCATGGAAGACGGACAGAGCTTTACACAAGTTTAGTTCAAGCGTACCTGCGTACCTGGGCTGGTAACTTCGTCCACCTTTAGACAAATCTCAACACCAATATCAAACAAAAAGTGAACAAGGAGAACGGGAACATCAGTGTCAAGAGAATGAGCAATAATGCGTTGAAATCCAGATGATGCAGCAGTTGAGGCATGAAATATCATTCGTGTATCCCCTTCTTCATTGACACTGCTAGACCACAATTCTGTGTTAGGAGTACCTTTGACATAAGCCCTAAGAATATCCACGGCCTCAAAAAGAACACGGATTTGACGTGGTCCGATAAATCTCACATTCATTGGGTTGGCAACCCTGTGCTTGAAATACGACAGTGGAAATATAAAGCGCTTCAATTGCTGTACATGTATTTGCCATGAGTATGACGCTCTGGCTACTTCTAGTCTGTGCTTTGAATATGACTCTATCCCCATAATGACTTCTTAGCTTTTCTTTTAGTCGATGAGATGGATAACCTGGACTAATGACACCATCCTAATGAAAGTATTGTTTATATTAATCAAGAAGCTTTTGAAGTTCAAACACCGCGCCTTCATGGAATAATGGTTCATCAATTTTAGAATCTAATTTGTAAAATGCTTCTTGGTATACAAGGAATACATGGAATACAAGTTTATTGAACAATTATGGGCCCACGAGGGGCAATGACAGCACAAATAATGATTCTGACATAAATGAGCATAAAACTAAAAACAATTTACATATCATATAATAGATATTAACAGTAAGATCAGTCAAAAACATATATTGTTACAGTATAACTATACTAAGGCTAAGATAAACCAGACTCCAAGAGGAACTTCCCAAGGCTATTTAAAATGGTTATATTTTCGCAATTAAAAGTCCAAAGTACTTTGTGGAATGATGATAATTGATCAAAATTTACACTGGATTCTTTTATGATATCAAATAATGTTTTTCTAGATTCTGAAAATTTAGTACAATTATTAATAAAATGAGATTCATCATCCACTTCTAGATTATTACATCTATCGCAAATTCGTTGGTCTACCGGTGTTACTGGTCTTGTATATCTACCAGATTCTATTTTTAATTTATGATAACTAATTTTGAATTTTGTTATACACCTTCTGAGTTTAAATTCATTTAAAATATCAAGATAGTTTTCATAACCAAAATTTGTTTTAATATGGACATATGTTCTAAATTTACCATTTTCATTAACTAATTGAATCCTGTGATTATACCACGTTTCAATTTAAATATTTTTTAAATCTGTCTTGATAGTGCGTTTGAAGAGAAATTTAGACATGTTTTTGTATTTGTTACCTCCTGGAGTCTTTTGTATGGAAAATGTATTTGAGATAGCTGAAACCATGATTTCCCCCCTTCTTCATGAATATTTTGGGATTCTAAATAAGCATCATTTAATAAACCAGTTGAAATATTTTCTAAACGATACCAATAATCTATACTAGTTTTAAAAATATCTACAATGATTGGAAGCCTACCCACTTCAGACATTACCCCAAAATTTGGAGCCTTTTTTGTGTATGCCGAGAATATATTTAATAAAATGAAGATCCATTTTAGAAGATGGGGAAAATGTTGACTGCTTGGTCCAATCACACATGTGTTCTAATTTGAAGGAGGGAGGTACATAACAGCCCCAAACATCAGCACCATATAACAATATAGATTTTATAGTATGATCAAACATATGTATGGATGATCTGATACTGGGTCCGAGGAAACATATTCAGCCTTTAATTTAAATAAAGCCTTGAGGGCCTTCCTGTAAAGGTCAAGTTGGGCCTCTCTAAAAAAACCAGATCGACTCTGGAGATATTTGTCACAAGATTTCGATTTGATGTTTCTCTCGGATACATATGCTTGGTGACATTTGCATTGGTACTGAGCACCAACAGCAACCAAATCAGACTCATCTGATAAGGACCCAATCGCCGCATCATTTAGTACTTGCACACACGTTTTTCAAAACAACTGGTTTGTAGCTTTACTTAAGGGGTCTCTGTTTCTATCCACAATGCCGGAAATGGTACTGAATAAACACATAGACTTCAAGTCAAAGTTTGCAGCAGAAGATTGGGTAGAAGGACCATCAGGTATATTAGGCTTCTGTCCAAGCGAGTTCGTTGACGATATATTGCTCGTACATTGACCTTTTTTCAATCGTTTGGTAAAAAGTTTATAGCATACACTGTGACATTGAAGTTCTGCATCAAGTAATTTTTGTTTTTAAATGCTACTTCTGATTTCCCTGTGGAATGAATCATCTGTCGATTCTGTCATTAGATAATTGAAGTACAGTAGAAATACATTGCTTTGCACCACGATTGTACTTCCTCGACGGGCAGATCCCTTGATGCAACAGAATCTACATTTTGATACAACACGTCGCTTCTTTGTCGAAGGTTGCAAGAGTTTACATTCAACCTCTAATCTGTCTGAAGAATCCATTACTTCGAAAAATTTTGTTTTAGGGTATATACAAAACAAAGTGCAAAACACCACAGAAACAAATAATCAGATCAAAACAAAACAGGACAAAATTGGCAATTACAACAAACCAATGAAAAAGTAAGAAGATGAGTTGCTTCGACTCAATAAAAAAACAAGGTTAAACAGAACTCAACAAAATCAGCTACTTCTGCTCAAGCTGCACATAACAAGTCAAAGACATTATCATTCAATAAATTAATGAAAAAAAATATTTCTAAGCATTTTATTGTTTAAGATACGACATAGTTAAAAAAAATGAATCCTACACCATGCCCGATCGTTCATGTATGGTCATTCAACTCCTATACGATCTGTACACCTTCTGAAAGACCTATGACCCCTCCCCATCTTCCTTGGCTCTCCCGTGATGGCATATCCCGTCAATTTGGGCGTGCTTGCTTATTTCATGTACGGCGTATATAGCAACATTTGGGAGACTACAAAATTGTATCTGACCGTAGACCCCACTCTGAATTTCACAGAAGCAGCTTCAACTAATTTGCCCTGGTATTTAAAAAAAACTACTCTTTGGTAAATTAATATTAGAATACATGTATATATTCACAGTAGTAAATTTTAGAATTTGGACCGATAAAAAACTGTTTAATGTTTGAATAAGATCAGATCTAAGATGTTTAAACAATTAAATGTTACGTAAAACAAACAAAGCTAGTCTCCTGAATCACATACGGACAACAGACGCAATGGTGAAAAGCTGATCTATCTCGATAGAAAGGCCTCTAAATATGATAATAGAAGGTGAAATAACAAGAAAACGATTACATAAAGATGAGTAAATTATCAGTTCTCAATGAACCTTGAAAAGACTATTCGATACTATGATAAGACTTGATTTTTGTATATGTTGCTGTAAATGTAATATTTGGGGGTTTTTTTTTGTTTTTTTTTTATAATATACATTAATTTCAACTGAAATACGACGAATCAAAATGAAAATCATCATAATAGAATATTTATATAGATATACACCATTACTAAATATTTCAATGCCTCAAGGTCTTCAAACAACACTTTCGGAGACAAAAAAATCGATTTATATCGATTGTTGATGTCGAAACTCAAATGTTGGCTTCTCAAATAACTAAATACCGAAGTTACTGTGAATTTCAAATTCTGCATATGCGCATTTCGACAACTTATGTCTCTTCAGTGCAGATAAAATCTAAATGTTGGAAGACATTTAATTATCAAATATGATTAACTTATTACATTTCAAATTTTAAAACATTTTATGATGACCTCAATGACAAATTATTTAAGAACTAGAAAATAATGTGGAAAAAAATGACGTCATCACTTCACCGGCCACGGGAAATCGTTAAATCACCTGATGGAATGTTAGATTATAGGTATTTTTGTACGCGAATATCTAAAAATATTGCTGTTATACCTTTGAGTACAACGAACCATATTTCAAAATCTTCGGTCCGGGGTCTACATATACAACACACAAAAAACTAAAGCACTAATAGTGTGAACTCTCAGAAAACAGAGTGAAACAGGTGCTTCAGAAGGATAAGCATGTCCTGCTCTGTATACATCACCCGTCACGATGTCAATAAGGCACATGTTTTGAAAGATCTGTTAGGTTACTGATTGGTCATTGTCATTTTTCCTCCCCTGAGACAATACCAATTAAGAACCATGGTACGTATAATTTCTCTAACCCTCAAACTTTACCAAGGTGATATTTTGAAAAGCTTTTGTAATCTCTTTAGTATTAAAACATGGACAAGGATAATTCGGTACCACAAACATCACTGACAAAAGACAAAACTAAAATTTAACAAGACAACACAAAAACTAAAGCACTGACAGTGTAAACTCCCATAAAACCGAGAGCAACATCAAATTATACTAAAAATTGTTTAATTTAAAACAGGGACGTATGTAAAAAATTAAACAAAATCGCTCTACATAACTCAGGACATAAAATATTGTACATTAATTATGGAGGATTATCTTTACTAAATTGTTAAGCAACAGTTATTAACAAATTCTAAATTAAAGATTAATAAAGCTAATGCAAAATGTAAGTTTCAATCCTCAAAGCTATTTTCCTTGAAGCTGATAAATAGTTTAGGTTTAGTTTTGTTAAGTCCAGTTCTTATTTGCACCTGAAGAATGAAATTCTTATATATTTCTGTTTTGATAATAAAACCTTTCCGATTAACTAAATCGGTAACTGACATTCTGTTATATTTCTGCTCTGGTAACTGACATTCTGTATATAATGTTTCTGTTCAGATTATATTGCTGCGGTCAAGGAAGTGGCAAAACTTTTATCGTAATGAAGTCAAGATTAGCACCTCAAGCTTACACAATGTGTTAGATAAATTGATGTGAAATATCTACAATGTAAATATATCAGACGTGAAAACTTGACATATGAATACAATGTCTTTGCACGACGGCAAGTCAATGGCAATATAAACTTGGTAAGTGACATTCTGTTATATATTCGTTCTAATTGTTTTTACTCCTGTAGGCTGTTGTTTTGTCCAGATTACTGAAATCTTTTTAATGTAATGACATTTTGTAATTGTTTACACCTGTTTCCTGACATTCTTTAATTTACACCTGGTGGCCGAAATTCTGTTATGTTTTCTATACTTATTATCAGACATTCTGTTATTTTCTACACATATTACCAAAAACTCTGTAATATTCCTGTTTTAATTCTGGTGTGTCTCTGTCCTGATTATTCAAAGCTGCTAGTTGACATTTTGTCATTGTTTGCACCTGTTACTTAACATTCTGTTATGATTCTGCCCTGATTGTTTGCACATGTTATCTGACTTTCTGTTATGTTTCTGTCCCGATTATCTGACATTGCGTTATTCTGTCATTTTCTACACATTTACCAAAAATTCTGTTATATTCATGTTTTAATTCTGATATATTTCTGTCCTAATTATTCGATGCTGTTACCAGACACTGTTATTTTTGCGCCTGTTTACTAACATCTGTTATGTTTTATTCTGGTTATAATGACGTTCTGTTATGTTTTTGCTCGAGTTGCTTACACATGTTTGTCCCTGTCCTGGTTTAAACATGTTTGTCCCTGTCCTGGTTTAAACATGTTTGTCCCTGTCCTGGTTTAAACATGTTTGTCCCTGTCCTGGTTTACACATGTTTGTCCCTGTCCTGGTTAACACATGTTTGTCCCTGTCCTGGTTTACACATGTTTGTCCCTGTCCTGGTTTAAACATGTTTGTCCCTGTCCTGGTCGCCCATATGTTTAACCTGTTGTTTGCTCCTATCCTTCTTGTTTCGAAGTTTTACTTGTTATTTTTCACGGATCTTTTTTTTCAAATTCTTATCAGTAATTTGTTCCTGTCCTCATTGCTTCAAAGTCTTTCCATTAGTTTATTTCTTTCGTTGCCTTTTCTAGTTCTTACCTGTAGTTTATTTCCTTGTCTCATTGTGACCTTGGTGACTTCAAGATGAAGAACAATAATAAAAGCATTGTTCCATTAATTTGTTCACCATCTATTTGTAGAGACTTTGCCTCATATGCATTTACTCAAAATTTCGAATATTACCTGTTTACTATACTAGTAGTTTATTCATGTTAGGCATGTCTCCTGAAGTTTTTTTTCCTGTGCTTGTTTATTTTTCTTTCAGAGTCTGACATTTAAGTTGTTCCTGGCTTCTGATTTCAAAGTCTTACCTGTAGTTTGTTCCTATCCTCTTGTTGTTTGGATGTCTTATATGAAGTTTATTCTAATCGTTTGTATGTCTGATTGTTTCTCTCTTCAAAAAAGGGAGTAATAAGTTTTTACCCTTCGTTTCATCTTTTCTTCTGCTTCTCATACAATGTGTCCATGCCATATTTTTGTCTCTTGATCCCGTCTTGAGACATTTGGTGTGTGGGTGTATCATCATCGCGTGACACAATGACCACCATATGACCTTTTTGGTTTCATGCATTTTAAACATTTTTTGAAATTATGGATTTCCTTTGTTTGGGTTCTAGTGCTGCTGATGAGGAATTAATTTGCGAAATGGCCATACAGCTCAATAAAAATATACAGTTGGAGTCAACATATGTGTTATGGTCTCATGTTCATTTACTCCATATCCTTTCGTGAAATATTTAATACAGGGGTTTGTCTTTTATTGCAGTGTGGAGTTGGTAAAACAATTCCCCGTGGTAGAGATGTATGCTCTTTATTTTTCTTAGATATGGTGTACTTGTACATGANATAATATCTCATGTGTACACTTTGTTCGATTACTATTTTCTAAATTTATGTAAATTATAAAACCTAAGGATTAACTCCTTCCATCGTAGTTTTGTCCTTACCTATTTTTGATATTACAGATTATTCGGATTTCGTTTGGTTTCATGCATTTTAAACATTTTTTGAAATTATGGATTTCCTTTGTTTGGGTTCTAGTGCTGCTGATGAGGAATTAATTTCCGAAATGGCCATACAGCTCAATAAAAATATACAGTTGGAGTTAACATATGTGTTATGGTCTCATTTTCATTTACTCCATATCCTTTCGTGAAATATTTACCTTTGACTTTGAGATCAAATAACCCCTTTTGAGTGTTTGACTATCCGGGCCATAACTTTTTCATCTTTTGACATAGATTCAACGTTTTTTGCCAGCAAGTCTTTCATCACAAGATTTTGTGTAGCGTACCATGCCGACCTTCATGTAACCTCTAGAGGTAAAATAACCGTTTTCTGAGTTTGCCTGTCAGGATCATAACTTTTTTCATTTTTAACCTAGACTTTAGATATTTGGCGTGTTGGTCCATTACCATAACTCAGCTTTCATTATGGGAAGATGTGGTGCGTACTTAAGTGACCTTTTATAGTGACCATAATGACCAAAATATATTCCTTTTCAGGACCATAACTTGTTCATCTTTTGACCTTGACTTAAGGTATTTGGCATGTAGACCTACCATCATTGGATGTGTAACGTAGCAAATTGATTTTTTCAAGATCGGTCATAATTACTTAGACTTAAGATATTCAGCATGTAGTTCCATTTAAGTAGTGACCTTTATGTAACCTGGTCCTTTCATTCCAATTAGGTCAAATAACAGCATTTCTATATATGTAGAAAACAGTTTTTGTTTCTTTTTATCTTTCATTAGATTTGGATATCCCACATTATCTCTTGTCAAAATGTTAAATCAAGTGAGACGAGACTTCTAAAACAATTCCCTAGTTAGCACTTTGTTTGTGTTTGATAGTATTTCTTATCTGTAGTTTGTTTCTGAATGGTCTCGCTTTTTAAAAGGTCTTACCTGTAGTTTAGTCATGTCCTAATTATTTATTTGTCTTACCTGTAATTCGGACATTTTGGCTTTGTTGTGATCGTTTATATCAAATATCAATCTTTTCTTTG
The DNA here is from genome assembly GCA_002080025.1 of Modiolus philippinarum. Classification (NCBI taxonomy): domain Eukaryota; kingdom Metazoa; phylum Mollusca; class Bivalvia; order Mytilida; family Modiolidae; genus Modiolus; species Modiolus philippinarum. The sequence goes on from MJUU01056164.1 coordinate 335,944, forward strand.
GTGGTTCTTTCTCGGAAACTGGTACTTGTGCTGAGCTACACTGACCAATCTCTGTATTGTCTGTATGTGGTGGTACGTATGGTACAACGGACAGATCGCGATTTTGTTCATATTCTTTAACAATGTTCAATGTTTTCTCCCATGGTGCAGGGCTGTTAAAATCGGTTGTTAGGGTGTAGTGATCCTTGAAGACTTTCAACACTTTTTCTTTCACTGTCCTTTTCTTTGATGGTGAACACAAAGAGAGTTCTCGTGTCAAATTCATAACTTTCTTTGTTTTTTCTTTGTGGTTTTTATGTAAAAAAAAATGAAAATTTGACGTTAAATCTTATTTAATGAATCTTTCCATTTTATCAGTAAAAAGTAGTGGCATAATACCCTATAGGGTATAAGTCTTTTTAATGTGAATATCTATGCACGGCTATCACAAGGCATTCGAGCTTTCCTAGAGATGGTTTTCATCACAAAACGAAAATAAAGGGCTACGCCGAGCGCAGCATGATACGACCGCAGCATATCGACCACTGATAGTTGAACAAGTGTAATTTTAAAAATGAATATGGACACAGTAAAGATCTTGACACAGTAATTAGATGGACATATTAAGGAGGGAGACACAGCAATAAGATGGACACATTGAGGAGTTTGACGCAGTAATTAGCTGATAACAAACTAGGGAAAATAAATATTAGCCCTTTTGACCCCTTATACTTGGCCCCTTATAGCTCGCAACAGTAATAGTTAAGATAAATCATTCAACATAGGACTTAAACCTAACATAAAGAAGAATCCAAATAAACAAAACCAACCCTAAATCCGATAAAAACGATCTTGCATACTTAGTAAATTTACAAATTTGGCTCCTTTGACCCGCCTAATCTATTGACACACTACCGAAAGCTTATAACAAGAAGAATCCAAAGGAAATCAAATTATCAAAGTACAGATGTGCTCTCATTCAGTTTTGACCGTTTCTTAGACCGAGCCTTTTGTCAGATAGGTTAGATATATTTCAGAGATAATACAAAATATAAAGAGAGAGTTAGAAGAAAGAATTTTGATAAAATTTGCACATGCATTTACATGTATTGAATTATTTTGACATGTGTAGACAATTCTTGTCGATAGACGCTAAGATTATTCTTTTCGATAGAATCTATCCTGCAAGTTTAGAAATTAAAAACAAAAAATAATGATTCGTCCACTTCAACCAAAGTTATGCTGTTCACAGACGCAGACGACAACGCCAATACTATACAATTACTTGACCTGAAAATTTTGCTGTCGTGTAAAAGCTAAAGCTTTGTAATTGAGAACTGTAAATGGAATTGTAAATACAAACATGACTAACCACAAAGAATATGTTTTTCGACCGATAGGGCAACAAGGAATTATCCATTTTCAAGCTTGGTTTGGTATCTGACATACAACCAGTTACACTACACCTAACAAAGTGTTCTTTAAGCTGTGTGTCAACGAATGTTTAAATTCCAAAGGCAAATACAACAGCAAACGCCTAAAAATGTCAATCACAGGCCTCAATTCACCGAAGAACAATAAAAGCACAAATAAAGGACAAAAATATAAGCATTAACAATATTAAGAACTCAGGACTTGGCACTTGGTCATCAAATCTCCCCTTTATCTATCACGTCCCCCTTAAGTATAATTAACATACAAATAAGACTTTTACAGTTAGAATTCCAACTAAGACCACAATTTTGAACCAAAAATACGTAATTTAGAGAGAGATTGGTCAAGGAGTGCTTGTCGCTTTACTGCTGTTTAGCTAAAGGAGTCAAGATCGAGCTATGCATGGGGGAGACGGATTAATATAAGGAAACTTGTTTCCGATTCCCCAGTTATTATGTATGCTAATGTTCTTGTTATGCTTTTTTTATAATAAAATATGGTTTATACTAAAGGAGTCAAGACGGTGCGTAAAAAAGTGTCGCACACAAAGGAAAAATGGAACTCAGAACTTTCCAAAAGGATTAGAAGAGAATCAATGTATGTTTCATTGAGAGGCCAGTATACGTGTTAAATCAGTCTTCATGGTTTAATAGAAGAATTTTTGTGCATATATTCTGAAAGTATTGAAATAAAATATTCCCTTTGTTTGCATTTATTTTACAATCCAAGAAAAGAAGCTTAAGGGTCTTGGTACTCGTGAACTTCAATCGTATTTACTCCTTTTACTCGAAGAAAAATTTCATTTCATAAACTACAACAGTTCTCTTAATCAAACTTTCCCACATCTTAAAAATATCAAATATCCAAGTTGCAAAACAAACTTCAGATTTTGTTGTGCTGTACACGTGATTCGAGGTGTAACCTTTCAACAGCAGCATTACAAAAGTCATAATTCATAAATGCTTAAAAAGAAGTACTCGTAACCCACAGGGTATTAACTTCAAGAATTTTTGGGTACAGATGTGCGGCTCACAATTTTTTACCTACCCCATTGATATATATGCCTACTCAAAAAATGACACCCATTCATATATTTCTAATACATTTATATGACCTATTCATATATATATATATATATATATATAAATAATTCCAAATGTAATTGTAACGTTCATTTTCATTGGTCAACGTCATGAATAAAGCTCCGGAAAATAATGCCACATTCTTAATCACAAACGTTGATTAAATAAGAACCTTTAAGTTATAGAAGACTGTTACAATTGGTTTGTTACTACTGTAAAAACGAAAAATAGGGGCTTTTGATATATGTCATTTGTGGAAAGTACACCTTATCATATATACAGCATCAGAACTTCCCAACCTTTTCATATATTTGCTAACCCTAAAAAGTAGACCCTTTTGAGCCTCACATATGTACCTACCCTTTCCATGGAAGTTAATACCCCGTGTCGTAACTATCGAAATAGGAAACCAAATCAAGTACCAAGGACATTCACCAAGTGCAATATTAGAAATAAAGCCCCTATATTTGAGGGTTAAAATTTCGTTGAAAACAATAAGTATCTATAAAACGCATTTAAATGTGTTTCTCTGTAGTAAAATAAGAACAATCACTATGTTATAGATACATCATATGAAAGCGGAACAATAAGCATCTGCAATAAATCACTACATACTCTTTGTAAACGGGGGTAATAACAAAAGTACCGAACTCATTGGTCAAGGGCCGAATTCCATAACACAAAAACACAAATCAGGTGGAAACCACGGGGAAAAATTGTCAACCGCAATGGTCCTGACTTGGTACGGGCACTTCAAAAGAAATGGTGAGTTACCAGCCCGGTAAACCTCCCCTTCCATTGCAGTGGTGTCCGGTAGCAACTCAACAGAAATTGCAATTGAAATGTCGTAAATGACTCTGGGTTTCCGAAGCTTGTCTGACATAAAAATTTTACTTTGCTTGTTTTAGAAATTTACAGTTTTTATCAAAATTCTAACACCTTAAAATACTGAGGCTTCATTCCGTGTATAGCACTCGGTAGATGTCCTTGGTACTGGATTTGGCTTAACCTATTTCGATATTTTTTCAAAAGAGAACTTATTTTTTGACTACCTTTGGATTATGGCTTTCCGAATTATTTGATTTTAATGCTGCTGATGAGAGGTTACTCCTTGAAACACGTGTACAGCATAACGAAATTTACTGTTTTTATGCAACTTCGGTATTTTTTTTTGTATTCTTGATAACGAAAGATATGATGTTTATTCTGTTTTTGAACGTATGGGTAAAGAACTAAAGGTATCTTAAAATAAGAAATTTCTGAGGCTATATCTACTTAATGGTTAATTATGATCTAAACACAAATTACATACGTCTTTTCCTTGATTCTGGTGGTTTACTAGAGTTGGTCTGTTCTGCAATATCCAAACACAAGTCTTCATCATACCCAGCTAACAATGGAAATCGGAATGGATTGCTGATCCCCACCACGTGTTCTCCATTGGCAACATACAAAAACTGAAAGTCTACATCTGGAATCCTTACATGCTAATAAAAAGGGAAGTGAAAATTGTTTAAACATTATTGTTTCATTTTGTTGTGAATATACAGGGATCAGAAGTAAATGCAGAATACTTTGTGTAATATTTTTGGGGAAACACTAAGAACTTAAGTGCATGAGATAAAGAGCGAGTTCGAGTGATCAACCATAGTTTGGTAAATTCTGGTCTCTACGATTGATTCGGGTCAGAATATGGACTGACCAATGAAATTCATAAACAAATCAGGTCATGACGTCACACTTTAATACTTCAATTAGAATGAAGTAATATGTTCCTCTAGCTTGACAAGGCATTCAACTACTGTTGAAAATATAACGACCTTTAATCAGTAAATTTAACATCTTTTTAACATGCTTTTCAATAAGACTAAATAAATGCAAATGTAATAAGAAAGCAAGAAATGATTTTAAAAAAAGAATTAAAAGAACAGAGCTACTTAACATAAGCGATAAAAACACATCGGCTAGCTTTCTAGTTTTGCAACAATCATATTTTGGTATCTTTGGTGACTTTTTGGGGTTATTCTTTATATTTATGTGTTATATTTTTTAATTTAGATTTTTTATGGCCACTTCGGTTATTTATTTACATCAAAATCTGTGTCTGTAAATTGAACACATCTCCGTCGAATTGAATATGGATGACGGGGTCTAATTGGTGCCCATTTGTAAGCCAAATGATCATGAACCGATTGCCATTCAGTATTGTATAATCCTATATAATCAAATACGTCTGGATCAAAGTTATCTCCAATATCCCACTGAACTCGGATTCTTTCCTCGCTTGAAAAACAGTCCCGTACTGGCAGGAATGATATCAGTTGAGATGATGCACTGATGTTTTCTAATTCAAAATCAAATTCGGACATATCTGAAATGAAAAAAGATACAAAATATTCAAGAAAATAAAGCATAATGCTAAACAGCAAGCGTTCAAGTTATGGATGTGAACCTTATTTTTACACAAAATTACCTGATACAAGTGATATATCATTGACCCAAAATTTACAAACAATTACTCTGGGCATGTTATATATTCTTGACCCATTATTCATCCGGGACATGTGATATATCATTGACACATAATCACCTGGAACATGTGATATACCCTTGACCCAAAATTTAATCATAATTACCTCAGATACATGATCAAAACTAACCATAATTTCCTTGGACATGTGATCTATTCTTCACCAAATATTTACCCATATTTACCCTTGACATATGATGATATATCATTGACCCATAACTACCTGGAACATTTGATATATGTTTGACCCCAACTTTACACATAATTACATTGGACACTTGTATTTTCTTGGCCCAGTATATACCCATAATTACCAGGGACAGGTGATACATCATTAACCCATAATTACCGTGGACATTTATACCATTTCCCTAATATTTACCTACAATTACTTGGAACATACGATATATCCTTGATCCAATGTGATATATACTTGGCCCAAGACATGTGATATGCGTACCATTAGCCTAATGCTCGTGATATGTGATATATCGTTGGCCCAATATATACCAACAATTACTTGGGACATGTGAAATATCCTGAGCACACTATTGACCCATGGTTACTTTAACTCATTTATGATAATGGTAAATCATTTCTTTCTTTATTTGCTGCAAAATATTTTCGATACGAAATCATTTCCATTTTGTGTTTGTGTAGCCCTTTTCAAAAAGTGTTGTTATCTTTTCCTGAATTTGAACTCTCTCATCGAATAGAGGTACAAATACTCTTCGTTTCCGGTTATCACTCGTACGGTTGGCTAACAATACACAATTTAAACGCCGAATACGTTTCAATTCTAACAAAATTAATGCACTGTCATAGTAAACAATGATATGGTTATCTAAATATGAGCAGTTCTATGAACTGTGTTCAGGATGAACAACACTTGCCGTGTTGGTCGATAACCGGAACCGCTTATTTGTAGTTAAATGCCGAAACCTAAGGGCGGACCAAATAATTTTTTGAAAAGGCCTACAGTAGTTAAAAGAACCCAAGGAATGGGACAAATCATTTGTCCAATATAAAATTACCAATGATTACCTTGGACATGTGATAAATCTTTGCCCAAATTTTGACATAATTACCTTAGACATGTGATATATCCTTGGCCCAATATTGACCCATAATTTCCCTGCACATAAACATATTTTCTAATTTCTTGTTTCACCCCCGTTAAAGGAGTTAACTCCGAAAATGTGGGCCGTTTTTTGGTGGTTTTTTTTTTTTTTGCTATATTATTTTTTGAATTTAATCACTATGTCTGATTGGATTCTTCATGTCCGTCGGCTACCCAAATCTACTTTTAATATTACAGACTTCCGAAAGTAAAATATGCGTTTGTATTTACTTGGTCCCTATGATTGTAATTTGCAAATAAAGTAATTATATATTTCAAGTTGTCTAAATTTTTTGGGGATTTTCTTAGTAAAACAGCAAGATATTCAAAAATACATTCTGACTTCAACGACCGAAATCTTTGTCTAACTGAAAAACTTCTGCATCAAGGGTTTCGATATCATATATTGATAAAAACATTCTTTAAATTTTATTATTGATACATTGACTTATTATGAAAATTTGGTTCTCCATTGCAGGGCTCTTATACAACAGGGCATTTCACATCCAAACTTCTATGGAAATATCATTTACAAAGCGCACAAATTCAAAAATTGTCCTTCCAAACTTATTAATCCGTTGAACTAACTTATTCATTAAGGATATAAATACAGCATTGTTGTTAAATTTTTACTTCTGGTTTTTGTTGGCAAAGATATTTATCAGCTCCTAAATGCTTTACACCATAACTAGATTAAAACAATTTTTCATATTGGCAGTGTTTGGCATTGCACAATATCATGTTCTTCTTTCATAATTGATGATGATGTTATACGAAATCTATATTTAGAAGTATTTCAATTGAAGTTTCTTATGTAAAAAGGCTTGATATCATAGTCAACGGAAATTATGTCCTTAGCTAGCTGTCAGTAACTGCGAGCATTTGTCAGGACAGTACCCGTGTGTATTTATGTTTTATGTACTTCATTGTAAGGGTACTCGTCTTGATAAGTAGGATTTTTTTCTAGTTTGATTTCCACTGTGATTCTATTTAGCAATTCACCACACATAGTGGAGGGTTGGATCCAAGAAAACGAGTTTAACCCCACTGCAATTTTTGCGCCTGTCCCAAGTCAGGAATATGTTGGTCATTGGCTTGTCCTTGTCTTCTTATAAAATTTCAGTTTCTTGATATTCGGGTTATTGGATGTGGTTTGTTTCCATTGATTTATTCACTTTTTTACCTTTTGGGGGGCCATTTAGGGCTTGCTATATGGTGTACGGTTCCTCACTGTATTGAAGACCGTACGGTGACCCCTAGATGTTTTGTTTTGGGTCGTTTTAACCTAGAGATGGGACATTTATACCCCCATTTCCTTTCTTTTTCACATGATGATCCAAAAAAGGACAAAGACTGACAGAGAGTCTTTTTAGCTCACCTGGCTATGCCAGGGTGAGCTTTTGCCATCACTTGGCGTCCGTTGTCCGTCGTCCGTCGTAAACTTTTTTTCAAAAATCTTCTCCTCCGAAATTACTGGGCCAATTTAAACCAAACTTGGCCTGGATCATCACCAGGGTATTTACTTTCAAAATTGTATCCGAGGAGTCTAAAAACCAAACAACATGGCTGCTGTTACTAAAAATAGAACATAGGGGTAAATTGCTGTTTTTGGCAAATAACTTTAAAACCGTTGCAGATATCAAAAATCTGACATGGCGTAAAATTGCTCAGAATGCCGAGATCTATCTGCTCTGCAATTTTGAAGAAAATCGGAAAACCTGTCTGAGAGTTATAGCCCTTTTTCCGTAAATTTTTCAAAATTTGCGGATTTTTTATTTTTTATTTCAAAAACTGTAACAGATAGAGGTGAAGTGTAAATTAAAAAAAA
>MJUU01056164.1:344738-358247 GCA_002080025.1 Modiolus philippinarum
AAAGATCTTCTTCTTTAAAACCATTTGGCCAGTTGGAAATAAACTTTGGCACAATAATTAATTTTCTTCAAAATTGTGTCCTGCAGATCCATCCCTTATCCAAGGTGGCATGCAATAGGGAAAATAATTAAATTAAAGTTGGATCATATAACATAAATGTTTATTTACATAGTTTGAAAATGAGACCTTTTAACATATAAGTTGATTTGAAGTTATGTATTGGCCATGGTCCAGGTGAGCGATACAGGCTCTTGAGAGCCTCTTGTTTTTCTATTGCCTTGCCGGGTTTTTGATGTTATAGATACGGGTGGCTGTTGGTGAGTTTGCCACTGTCCAGGTCTATGCCAATAAGCATATTTTCCTATTTCATGTTTCATCCGAGTTTCATACCCGTTAAATGAGTTTGTTCCAAAAATTAGGACCGTTTTCTTGTTTTATAGTGTTACAAGCAAGCTTACTGTTCCTTGGGCTAACCCTATGGGGAAACTCTATAGAAAAAGGGTAAGTTTGGGTACCAATAAATCGATTTAACCCTACCGCTGGCATTTGCTAGTGCTGGTACCAAGTCCGTCTACCCCGAGTTCCTCTTGTTTCTATAGGCTGTTATGTGTTTTTTTCTGGAGTGGTTCTCTTTTGGATTGTTGCTTGTGACTGTAATTTCCGGCCATTGTAAGAGCTATTGTAATCTTGAATTCATAATTACCAGTGGCGTTGCGCCGACCATGACTACCTTAAAGTCACTCCTAACAAATTTTAATCAAAGGAATTCTATCTTCCTTGCACCTTACTCTGACATAGTCAAACAACTCAGTTTAAAGATATACAAAACTATCTTACTATACTATAACCGGGTTATGAAGTTGTCGTTCAGAATTTTAGTCATACGCAGGGCGTCAATACTTTTTACATATAATTACAGGTCCTTGGTCAAATATCGGGCTTTCGACAGCTATGTGCCGTAAAATATGATCCCGGGAGCCAGAATATAAAGCACATGGGTGTACTTTGATTGAACTTCCTTGTTCAACAGTAAAAGGATAAACCTTTCTAAAACAAACAAAACAATTTATACAACTTAAAATATGTATGTTTACGTGATTTAGTTACAGAATACTGGGAGTATTTGGCAACCTATCTATTCTTATGTTAACATCTATATTAAGTCAAAAGGTCAAGGAAAATAACTTATTTTATCAAGATAAAAAAAAGTAGTCCAGTTGCCCGACAAACAGATACTGCATTGTATCTTGACATTTCCCCCTCCATCGTGTACCATTTTAGGTTATTTCAAAGGTACTTGCATCTGTGCCTATTATTATCCCAGCACTTTCGAATGAAAGTTGGGGATATTGTCATTGGCCTCGTCCGTCCGTCCGTCTGTCCGTCACAAATCCTTGCGACGCGAACTCCTCCTACATGTTTGGATTTAGGGTTTTAATTTTGTTGTAGAATTGTTGCATATGGTCAGTAGATGCGCAATAAGCTTTCGGATTTTTTATATTTTATATTTATCTTGATGCAAGAGGCCCCAAGATGTCGATTTGACAAAGACCACAAAAATGTGGATTGTGACACATATGGCATGCGACGCAAACTCATCCTACATTTTTGGATTTATGAATTTAATTTTGTTGCAGAATTGTTGCATATAGATGCGCAATAAACTTTCAGAATTTTGATTCCGGTTCCAACTTTGGTAAATATCCTGAAAATGTCAAAGACTGATATTTTTGGACATTTTGGCATATGATCTTATATTTTGGCAAGTATTTGGAAAAAATAAAAATCCTGAAATCTTAGAATTCGAAAATGTGATTCCAATTTTGGTAAATATCCTGAAAGTCTCAAAGACCACTTATTTTTGGAATTCTACCTAGCAAAAATACTGTTTGGATTTGTTTCCATTAGAGCAATCATTTTCACCAATTGAATTTCAAAAATATTTGATTCCAATTTTGGTAAATTTCCTGAAAGTGTCAAAGACCACTAATTTTTGGAATTCTACATTGAAACCATAGTTAAAAAAATTGTTAGAATTAGAAGAAACATTTCACCAATTTGATTTCCAAAATATATGATTTCAAGTTTGGTAAAATTCCTGAAAGTCTCAAAGACTACTTATTTTTTGGAATTCTGCCTAACAAATATATATTGTTTAATTCCTTATGGTAAGAATAGTGACTGTCAATAGTTTAATTTCAAAAATGTTAAGAAAAATTATATCCAGGGTCTATAGATTTTTTCTGTGTCAAACAGGGGGCGCGGGGATCACTGTCGTTTCCGACGGCCATTAGTTTAGTTTTTGTTAATATTTTACCAAGAGCGAAGTGGCACGGAGCAAGAGAATCAATAAATGAAATTAATTGGTACGCATACGGAAATCGACTATAAAGTGAAACAAGCAACGGGAATTATTTCAATTTTCACATAACATTTGGTGATTGTGCAGTTGTATTGTGTACCGGGAACGAACAGTGAGGCATACAATTACGTCTTCTGTTTCAGAGTAACGACTGTAATCAGTTGTTCCATATGTAATTGCAGAAATAATTCCTGATCATGTAAGGGAGGGCGATCTGTGAAAAATACCTGTAAAGAGATGTATTTCCCAACCTAAACGGGCCAGGGAGATTGCAACTCCAGGCTGGAATTTTTCGCAAATCCCCTTACTAACATGATAATTATGCTTAATCCTACCGCATGAGTACAGGTAAAGTAACAAAATACCGAAGTTACCGTAAATTAACTTCCTGCATATGGCCATTTCGACAACTAATGTCTCATCAGTGGAGATAAAATCAAAACATTTGAAATCCAGAAACCGAAAGATGTACAAAAGCGGAGAACAAATACTCTAAGGGATCTAAAAAGGAAGCCAAACTTGGCTAAGGACAGAGCTTTGCATGAAGGAGATACTGTGACGTTGTATTTTGACCGCTGAAGTAAATATTCCGCTCTCCAGAATATGAAGCTTGGGGCTCGGTCGCTAATGCTCTCTCACCCCTGTGTTTCATACTCTGGCAAATGGGGTGCTATTTTACGATTCATATTAGTTGTCAAGAGCCCGATGCATATCACGTATGGTCCAGGTGAGAGATACGGCCGCTTGAGAGCTTCTTGTTTATTCTTCGATGGTTTCAAGGATTCACCTTCTTCATATTTTGTATTAACGAAAACCCTCTCTTTTTGTATGCATTTGCCAAAATTCGAACATATTGAAACATTTACATCTTGTATATTTTCCAGTGCTACACGTCTCTAGATGACTTGTGACCTCTGTTTTGAAAAGTCTGAAAGATCGCGATCAACAGTATATCTTCGGTTTTTGAAATGAAAATTGTGTATATGTACTTCGGAAGAAAATTATTTCCTCATATATTACTGTTATCTCCAATTATTGTGTCAAAATACTAATTTACTGCTTATATATTTGTTGTTTTACTTTCTTTATCGATAATACCGGGGCATTGACCCATACCAACACATACTAAAGCCATCATTGAATTCAATAAAGCTAATCGAGTTTTGACCCTTTCATTTTGGATATATTAAAAATATCCCTATTTATTAGCTCACCTGGTCTTAAAGGCCATGTGAGCTGTTGCCATCACTTGGCGTCCGTCGTTGGCGTCCGTCCGTCGTAATTTATTTTTTTCAAAAATCTTCTCATCTGAAACCACAGAGCCAATTTTAGCCAAACTTTGTCTGAATCATTACCAGGGTATCTAGATTCAAAAATGTGTTCGATTTGTCCGAGGACCAAATGACACGACTGCCGTGTCTTAAAATAGAACATAGGGGTGATTGCTGTTTTTGCCAAATAACTCAAAAACGATTACAGATATAAAAATCTGACACAATTAAAAGTGATCAGATTGACAAGATCTACCTGCCTCGCAATTTTGAAGCAAATCCGAAAACCCATCTTCAAGTGAAATTGCCCTTTTTCCGTAAAATTTTGATAATTGTAGTGTTTTTTATTTTTTTTCATAAAAAACTTTAACAGATAGATATCAACTTTAAACGCAAAAATGTTCAGCATATCATGATCTTCCCACCTAGTAATTTTGAAGACAATTTTGGTACCTATATATTGCCCCTTATATGTCGAATTTTTTGTAAGCTTTTACATTTTACCTTATATTTCAAAAAGGATTTAGATATAGGTAAAGATTTAATGTAAAAATGCTCAGTTTGTCAAAGACTATACATTTTATCTTTATGATGGAAGTTGCCGATTTCATCCAAGATGGTCGCCAGTGGTGAACTTAGTTTAACATTAGACCCTATGGGAAAATACATTAAAAATCTTTTTCTATGAGACTACCCGGCCAATTGGAACCATACTTGGTCTCAAATTCCCGTAGTTAGTCCCCTTTGAAAAACATGTCCGGCGAGTCCCTCATCAGATCCAAGATTTTCGCCAGCGGGGAACATAGTTTAACATTAGACCCTATGGGAAAACACATTCAAAGACGTCGGCTGAGACTACATGGCCAGTTGAAACAATACTTGGTCACAACCGTCCTAAGTTGGTCCCTTTGAAAAAAAGGTGTCCAGCAAGTCCCATCAGAAGCAAGATTTCTGCCATAGTTAACATTGGACCTTATGAGAAAAACAAATTCAAAGATTTTCTCTGTAAAGACTACTTGGCCGATTGGAACCATTGAAAAATAAGTCCGGCAAATCCCCATCGGATCCACGATTACCGCCGTTTGGAACATATTTCAACATTAAACCATATTGGAAAACACATTCAAAGACCATCCTCTCTGAAACTATTAGGTTAATTGGAATCAAACTTGGTCATCATAGTCCTCGGGTGGTGTCCTTTAAAATTATGTCTGGCAAGTCTGCAATCCAAGATTGCAACCAGTGTGGAACACATTCAAAGACCTTCCTCTCTGAAACTATTTCGCTAATTAGAAATAAGTTTTCCTCTTGAAACCAAACATGGTCACAAGGATTCTTTGATTGCCCATTTTGAAAAATGTGTTCAGTAAGTCCAAGATGGCCGCCACAACGTGAAGCATAGTTTTACATAGGACCCTAATGAGGAATGCAAACAATGATCATCTCCCCTGACAAATTGGGCCACATTACCTTGAATAGGGAAAAATGAGAGGATATGGAGTGAATGTACATGTGACAAAAACGCACGCGATGTCTATTATCATACAAGAAACTGAGACCCGTTATTATTGAGGTCTATTATTATACTAGAAAATGAGATCCTTTATTATTTAGGTCTTTATTGACCCTTTATCTCTGAGGCTATTTGTACTGTCTATGCCAGCCTTGGCCCATGTGAGCTACAGGCTTTTGGGAGCCTCTAGTTTTGTTATGTTAAAAGCTTTGGGATATAAAGAAATAAATCCAGATCTAATACCAAATAAACAAGTCAATGCCGAACGAGCAAATACGTGGTAAGACAAAGCAATGAAACAGTCCTTCTATTGCTGTTCATCGTGGAGTCAGTTTGAGACGCTCAACAATGAGCTTTGCTCATACCAAATGGCAAGTCCAAGGCAGCCAAAATGATCTTAAGCACAAGTTTGATAAACGCCGAAAAACGACAAATCCAAGGTTTTAATTACTCATTGATGCAGGTCGTCAACCAATTAATTGGCATAAAGTTCATCGAGACAATCGCTGTCATTCGTTGTCTGACAAAAAAGACTAACAGGAGACAATCATAACATATAAACAATCACATGGTACTCATCGAGTTACTTGTTATAATAAATCATGAATGTGAGTAAATTTGTAATACTAGTAGTTTATCAATGTGAAAAATTCTCTCTAGAAAAAGTACACCATAACTGAAATATATACAGTATACATCTCTCGTACGAGACTCAAAAATGTAGGAGAAAAAAACTCCTGATGATTGTTTTTCAATGAATTTAGTTTTGATATCATTGACAAATTTTACCGAACGCTTAAAGGAAAGCAAAGTTACAATGACAAATAAATGTGTAACAGCATTTTCAGTCATACAGGAAATAAACACCTCTGTAACTTCATTATATATAATGTTTTTGTTTGATTCGCGGTTTTTGTTTATAATCCTTCAACGTTTACCTCAAAAGAGGCAATAAGGAGCAAGATTTGGGAATCGCGAGAAACAATTTCAAATCCCCATTCCGCACGGAAATATTTCGTTGCATCCCGAATAAAGAAAAAATGAAAATGCCGTTAAGGATCAATCTCCGAATTCCCGCTTATCCTGCATGGCATCGTGAAAATGGCTCTTTCAACAAGTACCGAAACGCGAAATCAACGGCACAAAATCCACCAATGAAAATTTTACATATTCAATAATTAAATGTTAATTATCTTTTCAGTATTGTAAAATAATGTGGAAAGACGTTAATCAAATGTTTTATGCGTATTCATAGCCTTTTGAACTACTGTAAATAACTTTTTCACTTCTAGGAAATTATGTCCATACTTACCTTTTCAATCACTTCGCGAAAAATGAAAATCGGTTGTCAACGTCGACGATTTTACTTCTGTGACGTCATGTGAATTGCTAAAAAGGGGACGTAATTCACAAAAAAATCAGCTTTTGTCTCTCTTGTGCGTAAATCTGGATTAATAATGATTTAATGTATAAATAAATGAATTCCCGTCATAAATTATAAAAGTTGTCTTTTTTTTTACAACCGGAAAAATGATAAAATTCAAACTTTTTTGCAACAAATATGTAATTTTAAAACCCAGATTTGATTAGGGGATAGTCATCGTTACCAATAGCCTTACTCATATACAAATAAATGATACATGAAGTTGTCTATCACTATCAAATTATTTGCTAATTACAAAATTAACTGTATATTTATTGATAATTAGATATATATCCAGATGATCTGAGTAGACAAATGGTTTACATGATAACCTATCAAAGTAAATATTTGTGAAGGCGTTGTAATTTCATAATCTGTTTCTGGTTTATGCTGTCATCCCGAGAGATATACTAAATGTTTTGGCTAATTCAAAACAGAGATAACTTTATGTAAAAAAGATAGGTGCATGATGGTAGATTATAATCACACATTAGTTTTTTTTTCATCGGTAAAAAGTTAAATTTAATTTTTTTTTGCGGTACTTGTCAGTACTGAAGCTCTTTAAATAAATGCAGAGACGTATTTTTTTTACACACAGACTGCGAGTGATGCTAGCATTTCAACACATATTACTCAGGTTGAATGATTACCTTATTCTCAGAGATGTACTTCTTTTTAAACTAAATCATTTGAAAACTAGTACCCTTTTCATATATTTTTTTCTAACAAATGTTGGCCTTTTCAATATTTGTTGTCACTATCACAAATACAAGTTTATATTAACCCATATTCCCTATTCCCTTCTCCATTTCAAAATAAGAAAAGAAGTCAAATAATACATTTGCTCCTGTCCCAAGTCAGGAATGTGTTGGTCATTGGCGTGTCCATGTCTTCTTATAAAATTTTAGTTCCTTGATATTTGGGTCATTGGATGTGGTTTGTTTCCATTGATTTATTCATTTTTTTGCCTTTTTGGGGCCATTTAGGGCTTGCTATATGGTGTGAGGTTCCTCACTGGGTTGAAGACCGTACAGTGACCCCTAGATGCTTTGTTTTGGGTCGTTTTAACCTGGATATGGGATGTTGTCTCCTTGGCATTTACACCATTTCCTTTCTTTTTCATATTAAACAAATCAAGGGTCAAAGGCGTCAAAAATATTTATTTCTTGTGAAACAACATAACTTTAAATCATTCACATAATTTGCTTTAGAAGCATTCATTCTACAACATTAGGATCACTATACAAAATTAATTAAATCTGACAATCTTGTTATCATCTACTCGTCACTGTTTACAAGTTATCAAAATTGTTTATCAGATTTGGAATATTTCTGATTACTATATTATGCAAAGAAATACATATATTGTACTGACAAAAAGCTGAAACTGATTTCGACAAATGTTTAGTATGTTTAGTACACCTGAAGCTATTAGATATCAGACACAAGCTTAACTAACCTACTGTGCAGTTTTTTTCATAAATAGTTCGTCGCTTAAAAAGGTACTTTGAAATTTTCGCACACGTCTTTGTAATAGTGTATCGTAATTCAGTCTTAAACTCTCTTGTATTTCTGACATGAAATGTTATCGCTTTCCTTTTTAGATGGCCCCGAGATAACTGTTGGGCAAATTTGCTGTTTAATTATAAACTTGCACATAATCTTTCAGTTTAAATTGTCAAACGTACATAAGAAAATATCTTTTTTGTTGTATTACAAAAAAATAATAAATACAATATATCTGCACGTTAAATAACAAGGAATTAGATAATTCGTATTATATGTAAATGGGAATCGTGAAAATGTTGATATTAAAATCACCAATAAGACAAAAGAACTGCTAGTATAGCAGATCTGGCTTTATAAAATGCGCTTAAAACCAGTTATCCACTCAACCGATTTAACTTGCTTTTTTCCCTGTATATAAAGAAATAAATCGGACATCCAATCGAGAGCCGCCCTTTTCAGCTTTCCGCATTAAAAATAAGCTCTAAACAAGGACAATAATTCAAATTTGTACATAGAAGAGTAAGATATCCCTCAAAGCTTAGGTAAACAACTCGTCAAAAGAGAAAGAAAATCTTATCATTTCGTTACTACGCATATTATCTACCCTATCTATATATGTTTTCTATCACTCATCTAGGGTACATTACAAATTTTTACATGGAGCTTAAAAATTGGAAAAATTCCGAATTTTGATTATTTACTGGATTTAATGTTATAAAACTTTTTGACATGGTTAAACAGAAAGTATAGAATACAAAACTATTTTTTTTTTGTTTATACAAATCTACCAAGTTTACATTCAACATCTGTGGGAATATGATGTTTCGAGAAATATAGGCAATCTTGCGTTTATAGAATTTGATATTTTGTGATATTTTTCCGACATTCCATGTCTAATATTCCAGTACTCTAGAGACATGTTTTTCGTGCTTTTTTCGGTTTTTGTGTTGGTGACTTGCTCTAGCGTACAAACAGAAGAGGAGCAGAAAGCCAAAGAATGGCTTCAGACTTATAATAAAATGGCATCCGATACATATTATAAAGAATCCTTGGCTGCCTGGAATTGGAACACAAATATTACGGACTACAACCAAAATATTTCCGTAAGTAACATCTAGTAAAATAATTATATTCAAAATGTTTCTATATCCCAAAGTATAAAGCAAACCACCGTGTTAATAATATGTTACCACTTTTATCTTAACATAATCCATCTGGGTACAAATGTTCTGAAAGGTAACTATATTCCACTGCGACGTGTTGCTATAGCAACAAAAATAACAATTCAGACCAAATGATATGATTTAACCAGACCCTATGACAAAAATGGGGAGTAAAATCGGACCTTTAGTACACAATGCTACACACCATAATGACATTATTTGACTTCATTTGATTGTGTAAAATTATGCGATCTCTATTAAAATACAATCTAAGTATAGCATTCGCTACATTTTCCCTAGTAGGGCAATAATGAAATTTCAGGGCCATTGTACGTAACATGCGACTCTTAATGTCCGAAATATGTTATCAATATGGATTCGGGTAAATAACATTTGCGCGGACGCTTTTACATTTTCTCGCAGAATTAGAGCACCACGGACGAAAATTAGACATGAAATAAAACACCAATTTATGTACAAATTTTTAGTTCATTTTGCTGTTACTGTTGCTGTATTTAAGACATCAGATTTCGGATTAATGATAAATTATTGAGCAATTAATGGTTCAATTAACTTCTAATATCTGTACAATTAAGATCTTGCACATCAAGATCAGGGGCCTGTTTAATGAAATTGTCCAAAGATAAGATATATCTTAGCTAAGACTAATCTTAGGAGACTTTCATTAAACAGGTCCCAGGCGAACAACATATTCTACAAGGCACTAAAAGTTTGTAATGGTTCTGACTTACAGTTTTGAAGGATTTGTGGATATAACTAGTGAACTATCTTTTCTCATCGAACCTCTAAATTCTGTCAATTCAAAATTTTAAACTAGGTGAAAAAGGTTTAAAACAAGTCGTATATACTTTATTCAAATACTCAGTATGATCCATTCGGGTTGTAGTAAGATTTATTGGAATCTGACCAACAGTTTCAAAAACTAGAGCATGCGGAAAGACAGTGGTTTCAGCAACCTCTGTTACAGAAAACAGTTGCTGGATTAATCATGATATTCTGGATTTGATTTTTCTTGTTATTCATGAAATCGTCGAATTTTCAAATCATTCAAATAGGTATATATAGAATTCCAAACATAACTGGTCTTTAAGATTTTCAGGAAATAAAATTGGTTGTTACTAGTTTTTTTGTGTGTTTTCGTATGTTTTTTAATTGTTATTTTGTTAGTTTTTTTTTGTTTCATACATGGTTTTGTTTTTGTTTTTGGTTGTTTTTTTTTCTTTTTTTTTTTTTTTTTTTTTTGTTTTGTTTGTTTTTGTTTATTTTGTTGCCGTTTCTTTTCTCTCATATTTATTCAGTATCTTTGGTGTATTTAAGCAATTTATTGATTGTGGTCAGATTGATGACTATAGACAACTGTTTGACCCAACGTCAGAATGAAAATTTACCTATACCTACGTCTTACATAACATATACTCTTTATGTAAGATAATCAGTTATACAAGCATTTTAATGGGTAATGTCAATCAGTGTGATAGTAGATTATTTTTAAACATCAATGACGCCCGGTTGCTGATATGAGATCAACAGAAAATATTTTGTTCATGCCAAAACTGTTTTCCAAAATATATAATAAGCGCGTCTCTTTCTCCAATGCAAAGGTTTCATACAACTAACTTTTCCAACTCGCTAAGTTGATTTATAACTCGAATTATTGAATCCCTCTATGTCACGCTCAACAAAGCTCTCTGTATGCGATCCTTGCTGTCAATGGAGCGATTGTAGCGAGTGGAGGAAAACGATTGGATTATTCCGGTCATAGATGTATAATATATCTATATATGTTCGGGTTGTAAGCTAAATTATTCTGATAAAACTGGTCACGGTCTGCATGTTCAATAACTTAGAAGAATTTAGTAAATAGGTAGTCATGAAACCCTAGCTTTATTGAATCTATGAACTATTTCCGATCTCAATTTTGCAACATAACTTAGCGAAAGTATAGTGCTTAGTATATTATATATGGGCTTAGACGAATTTCATATTTACGGGATGACTGCTAATTTAGCATGTTTTTCAAAGGGACGTCACTCGCTAACACCCGACATTCTGGTTTTCGGTCTCATTAGGGAAAGGACGGTCAGTAAATATTTTCTTTATTTTCACTGTGGTAAGTACCCGAATAGCTTGAAATAATTTATTTAAAGACAATGGAGATATTACCCCTAGTCCAGTGATAGATACCTATGTATTCGAAATCTACTGCTGTCCTTTATTACAATGGAACCGTAAACCTGACTGTCGGGTCAGTGGGTTACTTCCCTTTGTGGAAAACGTTATAAAAACGGAGCCAAAGTCGGGATAAGAAATAAACATGAAAGTGGTCTTATGGTCTGCACTCCCTAATTTATACTTTTAGACTGGTCCCGGTGTGGACAAAAATTGGTTCCCGATTCCTTGTTGTAATGAGCACTAAGGAAATAGAAATATTCTAACGTGATTTTTTCAAAAACGGAATTATTTTTGAGAAAATCGAAGTTGCCAACATGAGAAGCATCAGGAGTAAAACATTTTGGAACATTTCATTAGAGATATGGTCAAAGAAAATAAAATATTTCTGTCAGTGACAGGCAACTGATTTCATGGTTCTTAAGTTAAATAAATAATAGTATAAAAGAAAATATTTTTATATCAGATGATTTTTAAGATTCAATAATCAGTACAAAATCACTTAAGATTAATTCAACTAGATCTGTTGAATAAAACACCTACTTTGAAGTCCTGAATATTTGTGATTGTCCACATGCAAGAAAGATAACTCTAACAAAGTGATAAATTAGGGAGTGCATTTTTGTCACATTCGCAAGAATGATGCTCAGCTTTAAACCCCGTACCACCTTTGATCTCTTTCAGTTGAAATAAAATTACGGTGAAAGTGAATTATTCTGAAATACTTAGTAAGTGGGACAGTGTCACCAAATCAACCAGAAACTGGATTGAATCTAAAAAATAGCGCATTTACCATGTAAATACAGTACACTCAGAGACTTGTTGTGATAGATGTCTGACGTCTGACATGTCTAACTTTACATTTCAGGCAGTAGGTCTGACAGAGACAGGTGCAATAAAAAGGGTCATAAAACTTGAGTTGTTAATTAGCACACAGGTGTACAGTAGGTTAACAAGATTAAAAATTCAATTACTGTTGTTACCTGAGTCAGAATGTACAGGTAACATAATTGTTGATTTTTTACCTTATTGTTTTAATAAATAAAATTTGTTATTTTTGATAGGCATGATAGGGGCCTAAACAATTAATGACAATCTTAAAATACAATAAATTCTGTGTTGATGGAAGCATGTAGAAAATAATTTATATTTCTGTCAAACTTCATAAAACAAATAAGTCCAGAGTAGAAAACTTGTCTCAACATTTTTGCCAGCCCTAAATTCAATTATTTAATTATTTATCATGTTTATACAAATTTGTTGAAATGATAGCCTTCCCTGCTCAAAACTAAACTGCCTTGGGCAGAGTAGTTATTTCCAATTCTGAAATGTCTCTTATTGTACAATTTTTCTATTTTTGTGTGTTTTTTCTCAAAATCAGAATTTGTATTATAATTATTGACCTGGAAACTATATTTTTAGACTAAATACACAACCTTTTGGAGGAAACAAACTTCAAATTTTGTCATGTATTGGTTAAATTAGATGTAATTGTTTAATTGTTTTTTCCAAAGTTTTTTGTTTATTCTGGGAATATCAATACCAGCAGTTTATTAGTACTGGATGTACTATACTTTAAATTTAGATTTAAAAATCAACAATTTCAAAAGATTATATTCAAATAGATGTACAGGTAGATAAATGGGTGTTTTTCAGGGCTACACTTGTTTCATTCACTTATTAGTACCAATCCATGCTATATGAATGAAACAAGTGCTTTGACACAAATATTTCAAAAATAATTGGTCTGCTCTAACTTGCTAGCCATCTCTTTTAAAATAATGTTCAATATCAATTGTTTTAATACAAAAGGTAGTACTAATACCTCAAAGAGTATCATTCTTGCACATTTAAATATACATGTATGAATCTAGTGTTCAGTTGGAAAATGATTTTTGATGTCTTATAATGCAATGTAGTTAAAATTGTTTCAATAAGCCACTTTCATTATGGTAACAATGCAAAATATTTAACCTTTTCAGCAAACCCTGTTCTATTAAGGGGAGATAATTTGTAAAGAAATAATAGGGAAAATCAGTTTTCCATCCATTATTAAAAAATAAAGAATGGGACACCCA
>MJUU01056165.1:0-18838 GCA_002080025.1 Modiolus philippinarum
ACAGACTGATAGACGATGGACTCGGTGATGGCAGAAGCTTGCAACGCTTATTTTAGGTAATGTGAGATAGAACATATCAATGGTTATTTGGTACAACAATAATTGATTTCTTGCTAATCCAGATGTATTCAAAGGATTTGGTAAAAGGTATAAATCTGCAAATATAACAGCCTTTTCAGAAATTTTCAAGAAATTATGATAACAGATGCATACTGAGTACAATTAAAAAGGAATAGAGGCAGAAATGACAAAAGTAGCGGCCATAATGGGCAGTAAGTCAGTAAATTACAAGATGTCCCATTTTGCAAAGCATATATAATCAGTGGAAGGATATGGAGTAAATGTACATGAGACAAAGTCTCTATAAATACATTGTAGAAGTTACCAATGGAACAACGCTTTTATTGTTGTTCTTCATATAGTAAGTTCAACAAGGACCCTATATTTTTTACGATTTGTCAGTTGTCGCATCTAACATTAAATCAATCATTATTCAAAGAAAATGAAACAAAAGTTACTCAAATAATTGAAGTGTTGATGTAATCACTTACACATCACAGATCAATTACCAATTTTTATAATTCAGAAAAAAATGTTTGTATCATACTAGAAATGAAGCGTATAATGGCCAATATCTTGGCAAAAAACTTGTTTTAAAAATATCAATTCAGCAATTACAATATTCGATGCATAACAATAACTTCACATTGTACAAGTGTACGGTCAATTAGCAAAGGTATTATCATGATCTGGTCAATTAGTTTTAATAGTATCAATTCTTAGCCATGAAACATCAAAAGAGGAAATGTTTAAAAAGTTCTTCACAATTTTTTTTCTTTTCATATCGATGAAAAGGAATAAATGAGCTCTCCATTTTTTATGCAGAAATATTGATGTATCAGGTCGGAAATTACTGTTTTAAGTTTCTAGTGTTGTACAGTTGTATAAAAAATAGAAACATCAAAAGTATGTCAATTCTAGTTGGACTGTTTCAGAAAAACTGTTCAAATATGGATCTTTCATTTACATTGTT
Source organism: Modiolus philippinarum (assembly GCA_002080025.1). Classification (NCBI taxonomy): domain Eukaryota; kingdom Metazoa; phylum Mollusca; class Bivalvia; order Mytilida; family Modiolidae; genus Modiolus; species Modiolus philippinarum. Next base: position 1,034 of record MJUU01056165.1, read on the forward strand.
CAAGGAGTAGGCTTTATCAAAGTACTACATGTAGGAGCTTTTAAAGAGGTTAAGTGGAGCCACTCTATCCAAAGTAAGAATCGACAAATTTATTTTCTACCGTTCTCGTCATGATTTTGTACCGTAAGTTCATATATATTTTTTTATTTTACGTCGAATAAATAGCATTTCAATGTAAAATTGTCGATTTTAGTCCATTTTCGAGTCTGTTTTTTCCAAGTCGTACTATTACCCACTATACATGTGTGGCCGTATGAGTTTTATAGCCAGTTAAGCGGTCAAATGATAATAAAGGCGATATTTAACCAAAGAAAAGCTCGTGCGATAGTTTACCAGCAAAAAAGGTGAGTATATAATGTTATTTGGATAGGTACAAACATGTTGTATTATTATTTAATCTGTAGAACGGTTGATAATGTCAGTTCGACATGAAAAAAACATTAATCATTTCGGTGGTGTTGGTTTCACTGCTACTTATTTTCACCATATCAGTTGTATATGCCATGCTAATTTTTCTACCGTAAGGGCTACCATTTTCTACATCAAGTGATATTATTTTTTCCCGTTAGAAGAATGTACAAAAATACCCTAAAATATATTGTAGGCAACGACGAGCTTTAGAAACGAGAGTAATTGTAATATTAACATAATGTTGCCATTTTAACAAGAACATTAACTTTTTACCAAATATTTCAGCCTGAAATTGGTAAAACATACATAAATCATGATTTCTGTTAATGTGTAAAAAATATCGTAACATATGAAAATAATGAATGAATATCTATTTGCTTTACGTTTACATTTCATAAAGTTCAATACATTCACAAACAAAGATAGACTAATTATTCAAATTATCATGGAATAGCATGCATTTTTATTATCATTATTGAATATTTGACGTAATCCTAATTATAATGTTTTGCTCTGCATTTTAAAGATTGTTTCCTGAATCCAACATAATATTGAATTATTGAGGTTGTATTCTTTACTAACAAGATTATATAGCAACATTACAACAATATACGTTTATAGTAAGTTTAATATCATTACAAAAATTGATGTCCCTGCTCCATGCTATTGTATTTTGTGTGTGTGTGTGTGTGTGTGTGTGTGTGTGTGTGTGTGTGTGTGTGTGGTACATCAACATTACGTGACCTAAATTGCAAGGTCCGGTGACCAAGTTAAGAGTTCTGATAAAATCTTTTTTTTTTCAATGACTAAGTGGTAGGCCAAACATACTAGCATTATACCCTACATAATAAAGAGTCAATTCTAATGGTTGAAACATAGTCACACGACATGAAATAATGTGGATATTTTTTTCTTAATTGTCGCGAGCGTTGAATAATCCTATTATTCACCGGTGAATAACACCAGAAAGTAAGTACGACCATGAAATAACCCTATTTTTCACAGGTGAATAATCCCATAAAATTACATCGTCTGCGAAATAACCCTATTATTTACCGGTGAATAACCGCAGAAAGTTACGACGCCTGTTGAATAAACCTATAACGTTAACATGTCCCGTAAATAAGATTTTAGATTTTTATGATTTTATCTTGTTCAAAATTTGAAAATTGCAATTATATTTCCAATTTGTGTTCGGTAAAATTAAAACAATTAGGGCCCATTAAATCGGCGAATATCTCGAATTTTTAACTGCAGTGAAGTTATTTCCTTCGGGCTAACGCTCTCGGGAAACAACTTTAGTGCAATTGACAATTAGGGATATTCATCTTTCCTTTCCGTGGGCCGTAATTCTATAATATATAGTTAGTATTGTACAGTACATGTCAGTCTGGAATATAACTTTTGTGTTTTACCTCAATTTCAGGGTCTAATAGCCACGTTGAGTTTCTCTGATTAAATCCATTTCTAAAACAACGGCAGTAGAATACCGAAGGAACAAGGGAAGCGATGACTACGAAAATCGAAGTCCAAAGACATGGCAAAAACGGTAACAGATAAAAGCAAAGACAAAACAAGGACGTGAGACAGCTACAATGCACGGAAATAAAAAGATAACATTAAGAACTAAGGCACTCATAGTGTGAACTCCCATGAAAACCGGGAGCGACATCAGGTGCCCCGGAAGGGCAAGCATGTCCCGCTCCGCCAGCGGCACCCGTCACACTATCAGTGAGTCAATCCAGGGTTGAGTCAAATCCGATTATGGCAAATCCGTGAAGACGTGAAATCTAGCTGAAAATGTCCGTTTTCACCTGGGACACAGACACGTCACACCTGTCAATGATGCCATGGTGACGGCCACAGAACCCCTGAAGGGTTGAAAGCAACAAAGGCTGAACAAATCCCTGACTAAGCAGCTTTTGGGACAGCGCCTCTGCTCCAACCAAAAAGTCACTGCATAAACCGCACGCCCGACAGCAACGAATCAACTGTGAAATGCACATCCATAGGCCGGAGAGGCAGGTATATTGCTGCTCAGAAAGGGAAAGTTCACAATTGGGAAGTCAAAATCATCACGTTTGTCATACAGCTTAGATTTCAAACGTCCACTCTCGTCAATGCAAACCAAAAGATCTAAATAAGAAGCTGAAGTAGGTGTATCGGTAGTCTCTTTAATTTCAAGCTCATTTGGTAGATCTGGTGTAAATATTCCTTGAATTTTGGATTATCAAGAGAAAGCACATCGTCTATGCAGCGGAAGCTGAAATCAAAGGACTGGGCCAAATGTTTTTGTTTTTTCTGTGTAAGCCCTTGTAAAAACCTCGCCTCATACGAAAAAAGGAAGAGATCAGCCAAAAGTGGCGCGCAGCCAGTTCCCATGGGAATCCCGATTGTCTGTCTAAATAACTATAAGTGATAGGTCCATAATATTTTGCATGTAAGTTGTACTTCTGTATAACATGTCAGATTGGCAGGTGACTTTTGTTCTTGGTCCCAATTTCCTTGTCTAGTGAGCATATTAAGTTTCTCCCCATCTGTTAGTGGTAGTTCAAGGATATTTTGTATGTTGGATGGTCCTTAGTATTGCATGGCAGTCTGCTATTATGACTTGTGCCTGTTACCTCATTTTCAAAGTTGGTTTCTCATGATCTATTAATGGTAAATGAATGGTATTTGACTATTTGTTATATTGGTTGGTCTTGGGTAGTACATATTGACATGCTATATAGCTTATGCCATTTACCTTAATTTCACAGTCTATTGAACATTTTTAAATTTCTGATTAGGTCAGCTTAATTTCACGTCAACTTTTAAGCTAAGGAGGGACAGGCGAGGCATCTGTTAGGTTCTACACTTGCCTTGGCAATTGACATCGGTTTATATGAGTATATATAAAGTATGGTTAATAACATCAGTGAAGGTAATACTCTTTAAAACACAATAACTACGATTGAAGTTGTCCATGAACGAGCGGTGCAACAAAATGAAAGTTCTTTTCGTATGAATCTCCCTATACGCAGAAACACTGTCGTATATATTTGTTGAGGGTAATGAGTTCCCTTTCAACATATTTTTCAATTGCATTCTGTTTTAAAGCGGTAGATCATTAGATGTTATCTCTTTTTAACTTCCATGTTTAAAATACATTTCAAATTGAATGGCATTGGTAAAAAATTGTAGCATTGTATCGATGGTTACGTTAGAAAATAGTAGCACTAACAGAGAAAAATTGTAACACTTACGGAGAAAAGTCGTAGCATCCATTATTCAAATGTGTCGTTTCTAATCAATAATTAATTTTACAGGTAATAAAACTTATACTGCTATTATTGTTGATAGTTGTCCTAGATTTTTACCACACAGTAGAACAGTATACACATGCTTTTCTATAAATAAACAAGATTTATAAAATGTGCGTTCAATCAATGATATCAAAAACTACATAAATTATAAATATATATTTATGTAGTACCTTTACTATGCATTAAGATTTACCACATAATTTGAATAATTTATGTTGGCGTACCGAGAATCAAGCTCCGTGCCCTTCCAAAATGTAAAAATGTAAACATCGTCGTATATTACCCACAAATCTTTCTGCGTACGGTACAAAATCATGACGGGAACGGTAGAAGATATATTTGTCGATTCGCACTTTGGATAGAGTGGGAGCTTCTGGTGGACCCCGCAAGATATATGTTTGTATGGATTATTATGAAGTTTAAGGTACCGGTAAATGTAAGGGAAGTGATTCAAGATGACTGTTTACATCACTCACTTTGATAGCAAACGAATTTGATTTTTAATGATGTCATTCTTTGGTATTGCAGAAGGGACACAAGAAGTGCTGTTGAGTGTCAGTACTTGTTTTCTAACAACGGCAGTAGAATACCGAAGGAACAAAGGGATGATATTCACAAAAATCGAAGTCCAAAGACAGGGCAAAAACGAGAACACAGAAAACAATGACGTTAGACACAAAAACAATGACGCCAGACAGACACAAAGCACAGAACCAGAAACCACAACAACAATGACGCCAGACAGACACAAAGCACAGAACCAGAAACCACAACAACATTCAGAACAAAGGCACTCACAGTGTGAACTCCAGTGAACTCCTCTAAACGAGGCAGTCTAGATCGTGTTTCTTACAAGCAAACATTATACTGTTAGAACCTTTGTATGCAATGAAAATGGCGTTGTTTCTTGGAGCTTGGTCAAAGTTTTACAGAAGATATTCAAAGATACTGGGTATTCTGGTTTTCATCGATATGTCTTCAAGCGTCGAATGCGATTCACATTTTATGACTTAATGGACCTAATCATCTTAATTTTTCTTCGCTCACGTTCTGGACCAGTCTTCTACTGAATTTACAAAATCTTGAAGTTAAGTTGCGCTTCCAGTTGGTGTATTGAGTTCGCAGATTCTGGGCCTGTTGAAAATATATCTCGTAGTTTAAGGTTTTATGTTTATCTAAGTCATCAGTTGGGACGTGTTTAGTCGGACTGTATTATTGTAATTGAAGGGGAAATATAAGCAACAACTGTCAGGTTTGCTTTAAGTCATCAATTTTGAAATCACGGATACCAGTTTGTCATTAAAAATAGTAGTTGGGACATAATCAGAACAGATTGGTCTTTGAGTAAGGAGGGAGGTTTGATGTAACTATGGCAATAGAATACCAAAGGAATAAGGGAAGTGATAATTACAAAGTCCATAGACCTGGCAAATACGGAAACACAGAAAAACAAAACAAGGACATGAGACAGCAACAAGTCACGGAATTAAAAAGATGACAGTCAGAACCAAGGCGATTATAGTGTGAACTCCCATGAAATTGGAGTGACATCAGGTGCTCCGGAGGGTAATTATTTTGTTTTTGTGTACACTGTTACTAATAGCAACGTCCAAGCCTTTATTGTCGCGTTGAGATTTTAGAACATGCCAATCATCACGTTTATTGTGGTTGGAAATATCTAACACGAATAGCAATTAACTCGGCATCACCTTGTTAAAAGATCATCACTGCAAGTTTTGAAGGTGACAAGGAATCCATTTTTGTGTGCATGTGATTAATAGCTAGTTGAAAAACAATAATTGAAGGCCATTAATTGAAATATCATGCAGATGTTGGTGAGTACAAATCCTGTTTCCATGAGTATGTCGTCACGTTCCCTTCAACTGAAGATATTGAAGAATATTTTCGCCAAACTTCATTCTTGACTTGACCAATTACCTACAGTTTTTATATCATCATAGCCACCATTAGGTACTGTGGTTCTTGACCCTTGAAGGTGATTTTCACTTCAGGAGCTCTAGAACCATAACTGAGGTGTCATTTTATAAGCATATCTGACCTGTCATTTCAGGGGATCCACAGCTGGATCTGATTTGTCCCTTAATAATCTCCACAATCTGAATTGATTTGTTGCACTCTATGCGTCGGGCTTTTTACAGTACAAAATCCGTCGCTTCATGGACTTTGCTGTCATGTATTGTATAAATGTATCCTGATCTGTCACAGTTGCTATCAAATAGCAAAATACCGAGCTTACTGTAAAAAGCCAAATACCAAAGTTTCTGTAAATTTATTTTCTGCATGTGTGCATTTCGAAAACTTATGTCTCATCAGTGCAGAAAAAGCAAAAACAATTTAAATCCAGAATTCGAAAGATGTACAAAGGCTGATAGAGAACAAACAAAAGGATCTAAATAAAAAAGCCAAACTAAGCTAAGGACAGAGCTTTGAATGAGGGAGATACTCTTTTGTTTTAAACAAAATGTTCTAATTTAGATATTGTTAGTTTCCAAATAAAGTCGGTTTTCGGGCCAGCACCGTAGTACTGGACTACTGGGTTGGTGATTACCCTCGGGTACTAACTGTTTGGTGTTTGTCTTGAAAACGCTTGTGTTTAACATAAAATATGACGAAACAGACTTTAAAAGAACTTTAAAAAGAAATATGAACTCTTAATGCTTTGATTTGTGTTGTGCAAATTAAATGTCAAGTGTTGACTGTTTTGCTTAATTACTCTGTGTTGAGAGAACAAAACAGAAGCTATATTTTAGCACGAAAGTTAAGCTCATATTTATAGAATTTTTGTTCAAAAATGTATAAACTTCTTTGCCAAGTCAATATATATAATTACTGAAACGTTTCGATAAAATTTCGATAAAATTATGTCGTTTTAGTTAATTAAACAGTTTCCGTTAAGAAATCATAATATTGTACTTGATAGCATCATTATTGTTAATATATCAGACCAATGTTTTTTCACATTGGAAATGAAGGTAACGTTAAATGGTCCTTGTCACCTATGACAAAGCAATATGTTTAATGAAGAAATCCAAGACAATTAACTGATGAGTTATATAATGGCATATCTGATACAGAATAACGATGAGTAATATTTATATTGAGGAAAGCTTTTATTTTGAAATGGTATTTACATGCAGATGGCATTGGATGCGTTTTAATTTTTATTCTTCAAATCCAAAATCGAATTGAAGTTTAAGGATAAATTGTAACCCTGTTATATACATTAGTTACACTTTCTCAGCCTACATTACTCGATAATAGAATAGATAGAATCGATTGCTTGGTGATCGCTAGGGACACGCAACATCAAACAATGAATACTATCTTGTTGGTAGGGATGAACAAACGACATATCTTGATGGCTGAGAAACAAGAACATTAAGGAGGTTCGCTCCTCATGTTTTGGGATTTCTGTCAGATTTTCGGAATTCTCTGGTTTTATCTATTTAAAGGCAGTTTAATTTTTTGCCCATGGACCCCTTAATTTTTCCCATAATTTCATATTATACATCTTTATTTTTTTTTTATTCTGTCACATTCATTCTTGGTCAACCTTGCTGATGTTAATCCTACGAAAAATCCGAGGAGTTCAGTTTCCCACCGAATTTTCAATCATTTTTAACTCAAAAACGAGATCATCAACCTATCATTTTTTTTCTTTTTTAATTTCTAACAAAAAATAACATTTATTTGAAAGTAGCGAACCCCCTTAAAGAAACAAATGACATCTAGCTGCTACAGCGTACTGAACTCCAACCGAAGTGAATACAATCTTTCTGGGAGACAAAAAAAGCAACAAGAATGCATACAGTCTGTGTGACCTAGAGGAACAAGCGATATAAAGCAAGGAATGTCTCAAAACATTTGAGTGGTACAGAACAACAGCCAAAATAAAGCAATGGATACAATCCTGATGATAGAGAGGAACAAGAAACACCAAGCAATCAATACTCTCTTGGTGATACAAAGGAACGGCCAACATAAAGCAATGGAAACAATCTTGATGATAGAGAGGAACAAGCAACATTGAGCAATGGGTATAGTATAGACACAGAGGAACAAGCGATATAAGCTAGGAAAGACTACCATCTTGGTGATAGAAAACAACCAAATACCAAAGCTGCTATAAAGTATGGTTTCTGCTGGTGTCCATCTCTACAACCAACGTCTCATCAGTGCAGATCAAATCAAAATATTTTGAAGACTACAAATTACAAGCGAATTTAAGCATTGGTAGCAGCAGTCAATTTTTTCTTTGTGGTACAGAGGAACAGCCAACATAAAGCAGTGGATACAATCTTAATGATAGAGAGGAATAAGAAATACCAAGCAATCAATGCTTTCTAATGGATAAAATCTTGATGTTAGAAAGGAACAAGCAACTTTAAGCAAAAAATGATATCTTGGTGCTAAAAAGTACCGAACGACATAGTGAAATGAATTCAATCTTTGTGATAGACAGGAAAAAACAATATTAAGCAATGTTTATAGTCTTTGTGACCAATGGGAACAAGCGATACAAACAAGGATGGCTACTATCTAGTTGATAGAAAGCAAACGAAGCTGCTGTAAATTTGGTTTCTGCAGATGATCAGCTCACCAACCTATGTCTCTTCAGTGCAGTCAAATCAAAATATTCGGACGACCACGAAAAGACAGGACAAGCGACATTAAGCAATGACTATAGTCTTTGTGATAGAAACAACGGCAGCAGAATATCGAAGAAACAAAGGAAGTCATGATCATAAAAATCGACGTCCACAGACATGGCAAAAACGGCAACAGAGAAAAACAAGTACAAAACAAGGACGGGAGACAGTCACAATGCATGTAAAATAAAAAGAAGACATTAAGAACTATGGCACTCTGTGTGAACTCCCATGAAAACCGTGAGTGACATCAGGTGATTCGGAAGGGTAAGCATGTCCTGCCCCACTAGCAACACCTGCACACTATCAGTGAAGCAAATATGGCTTTGAAAGACCTGTTGGTAGCTGATTGGTTAATGTCCTTTTCTAACCCTTTTCTAACCCTTAGACAAAACCAACTAAAATCCTTGGAATGTGTTACTTCTCTAACCCTCATATATTACCAAGATAAAAATTAGAAAAGCGTATGCAAATCTCTTATTTTCAAACATTTACAAAGACAAATCGGTACTACATACATCATTAATGAAGTCGAAACTAAAAATAAACAATATGATATACAAGACAACACAAAAACTATTAGGCACTAACAGTGCGAACTCCCATAAACAAGCAACATTAAGCGTATTGATATTTGTGATAGAGAGGTACAAGCAGTGGTTACGTGTGATTAACTTCGTTATTGTGAAATTGATATGCACATGGGCAGACGCCACTGCTGTCGGACTGTTAGTCCCTGAGGGTATTCTCAAACCCAGTTACCAACACTTCGGTGCTGGCCCGAAAACCTAAATCTATTTTAAAACTTTGCAGAAAATTTAGTTAAACCCTAAGGAGTATCTCCCTCCTGCATAGCTCTATCCTTAGATGGTTTTGACTTTCTTGTTAAGATCCTATTGGTAATAAGATGTCTATCAGCTTTTACACATATTATGATTCATGGATTTCCAAATGTTTGATATGATCTGTAATGTGCTAATTTAATAGAGCAGCTGACATTAAGACATGTATAAAGTCTTGCTGATGGAAAGTAACAAGCGAAATTAGGACATGTTACCGTCTTGGTGATAGAGAGAAACAAGCATCATTTAGCAATAAAAACTATCTTGGTGTATAGAGAGGTATAATGACATTAGACGATTATTACAGTCTTGATGAAAGAAAATACAGATGACATACAGCAAGGAATATTATTTTGGTGCTATAGACCACTGAAAGAAGTATTATAGAATGAAAACGATCTTTGTGATAGAAAGGATTAAGTGGCGGCTTACATATCAATACGATCATAACTAGAAAAACTGGGAGCAAAGATAACAAAAGCATATACCCCTCCCCCATTTGCTCCAGATGCAAAAAACCACCAAAAAAAATCAAGTCAAATCAAATTTTTGAATAGCTGGTGCACAATGGCAATATGTACTTGACATTCTGTGAAAGTTTCATTACATTTCACCAAGCGGAGTTGTAGCCACAAAGTATGTACCCTATGGCGGACGGAATAACGAACGGACGGACGGACGAAGGGACACCATGAACACTTTATACCACCCGCTGAATCGGGGGTATAATGATACGGAGCAACAAGCGACATAGAGGAAGGGATACTATCTAAATGTAAAAGAGAAACAAGCGACGTTAATACATAAATACCGATCTTACTATGAATTTTTCTGCATATCCGCATTTCGACAACTTATGTCTCTTTAGTGTAGACAAAATCTAAACGTTTGGAAGGCCATAACTCAAAGATGGGTAAAAACTGAAAGAGAACAAATAATCAATATGATCTAAATGTGAAGTCAAAATTAGTTAAGGACAGAGCTTTGCATGAGGGAGACTCCTCAGGTTTTAACAAAATTTACAAAAATTTAGATATTGCAAGGTTCCAAATAGAATCGGCTTTCGGGTCAGCACCGAAGTACTGACTACTGGGCTGGTGAATACCCTCGGGGACTAACAGTCCACCAACAGAGGCATCGACCCAGTGGTAGCAAATACATAAGTACCGAAGTTACTATGGAATAAGTTTCTGCATATGCGAATTTCGACAAATTATGTCTCTTCAGTGCAGATTAAATCTAGACGTCTAGGCCATAACTCAAAGATGTGCAAAAACTAATGGAGAACAAATAACCAATATGATCTAAGTAATGGATCTTAATGATCAACAAGCAACATTCATCAGTGAATGAAATATTGATGATAGAGAGGTACAAGTGACACAAACAAGTGACAATAAGCAATGAATACTATCTTACAGACGAACAACCAACATGAAGTAATGAACACAATCTTAATTATAGAGAGGAACGAGTGACATTAAGCAATGCATTCTATCTTGCTGACAGGGAGGAACAGCCAGCATTAAGCAATGGATACAATCCTGATGATAGAGAGAAACAACTGACATTAACAAGCCACATAAAGCAATAAGTACTGTCATTCTACTACAGAATTACAGCCATTTTAAGCGAATGATAGAGAGGAACAACTGACATTAATAAGCGGCAAAAAGCAATAAGTGTTGTCATTCTGCTACAGAATAACAAACATTTTAAGCAATGGCTACAACCTTGGTGATAAGAGAGGAACAAGTGACATTTAGCAATGAGTATTATCCTTCTGATACAGAATAACAGCCGACATTAAGCACAGAATATAATTTTAATGATAGAGAGGAGCAAGGGTCATTCAGCAATGAATAATATCTTGTTCAAAAAGAATAACAGCCAACATTAAGCAATGTTTACAGTCTTTGTCACAGAGAGGACAAGCGACATTAAGCAGTTATTACCATCCTGGTTATACTAAGGAAAAGCCGGGATTAAGCAATGGATACTTGATAATGAAGAAGAACAGGCGGCATTAACAAGTGACATTAAGAAATCTTGTCATACTGAGGAGGAGCCAATATTGTAATCTCGATGAGAGAGAGGAACAACAAACGTCAAGCAATGGATACTATCTAATTGCCATAGTATTGAGAAAAATTACGAAAAAATACTACGTACCTTGACCACAGATGAGAAAAAGCGAGATTAAACCATGGTTAAAATCTTGGCGACATTCAGAAATTAATACTATTTTTGGTACTAAAGACAAATGAGCAAAATTACGAAATGAATACAATCTCGGAGAGAAAGAGGAACAAGTGGAGTAAATTGAAACTATCTTTAAGCTATGGAGGAACAAGCGACATAAAGCAATGAGTACCGTTTTGATGACACAAATAAGCATTCGACATTAAGGCATGGATATGATCTTGATGTAAGAAAGAAACAAGCGACGTTAAACAAAGAATACAATCTTGATGATAAGGAGGAACATTAAGTAATGAGTACATCATGCTGATATTGTAGGAAATCCAATATTAAGCAATAAATATAGTCTTGATAATAACAGTTATCATCCTTTCTCATGGTTATATCAGCCTGCAGAGCCTTTCCACAAAACCCGTATCTGATTGACCCGGATATATCAAAGGTTGACCTGGCTATATCAAGCGATTCTCCCAAAGTTTCAAAGGCAATAACTCTTATTCAAGTTTTCACACGATATAAAACGGATAAAAATAAACATCTATTGCAGTTGCTCTTTCCGATTATGTATTCAAAATAGAATCATGATTACACAAATAGCTAAACTAAACGTCAGAAAAATTGTAGAAACTAGGTCGTTGATATATCCTGCAGAGCTACGACGTTTTCACATTATAACGTCATAAAAGCTCCAATGAACGACAGAAAACAGTAATTCGGTCAAAATATTCACACAGTTACTAAACTTTCGCCGATAAAATGATAACAAATTGCAAAAAATGTTTTTGAAGCTGAGATTTACGAAAAGGCGAAAATGATATGTTTGTTGAATTTCCCGCGCAATTTTGGGAGAATTTAAAACCTCAGTTCCATAAATACAAATCTAAAATACAAGATAAAGGATGATAAACAAGTTATCGGGCTTTTGACAGCTTATGTACTGTAAAATATCATCCCGCTCGCCAGAATATGAAGCTTGGGGCTCGTTCGCTACGCTCACTCGCCACTGTGCTTCATATTCTGGCTCACGGGATGATATTTTACGATACATATCTGTCAAGAGCTCGATAACATATACGAACAAGCAACCTTCAGCAAATAATACTATCTTGCTGGTAGGTAGAAAAAGCCAGCTTGTGCAATGGATATAATCTCGATGATAGAGAAAAACACGCGTTAGCAAGCAATGGGTACTATCTTAGTGATACAGACGAATAGCCGACATTACGTTCTTATAATCGACATTAAGCAATGAATACTATCTTATTGTCGTAGTGATAAAATGACTGCACAATTAACCTTTGAATGCATTATTTCATCCTTTTTATTGGCTCACCTGACCCAAAGCGTCAGTGTGAACTATTGCCATCACTTGGCGTCCGTCGTCCGTCCGTCCGTTAAACTTTTCACATTTTCATCTTCTCCTCTGAAACCACTGAAGCAAATTCAACCAAACGAATGGAAGGTCCTTAACAAAGATTGCTCATTTGTTCCGACAAAAAACATGGCTGCCAGCGCGGAACTTGGAAAATCACATTTTCATCTTCTCCTCTGAAACCACTTAGCAAATTTAACCAAACTTTACAGGAATGATGTGATAAAGGTCCTTTATAAAGATTGCTCCTTTTGTTCCAATCCGATAAAAAACATGGCCGCGAGCACGGAACATATTTTAACATTGGACCCTAAGGGAAAATCACATTTTCATCTCCTCTGTAACCACTGAAGCAAATTCAACTTAACTTTACAGGAATGATGTATGGAAGGTACTTTACAAAGATTGCTCATTTTATTCCTATCCGATAAACAAGAGGCTCTCAAGAGCCTGTATCGCTCACCTGGGTCATGGCTGACACAATAAGTCAAAATAATCACAACATTTAAGGTACTCATTTTCAAATTTGTTTATTGACTGTTTAAGGGTCTCATTTTGAAGTTTGCTGATGTTATATGATCCACAATTAGTCTATGTTCCCCACTGGCAGCTATATTTGATGGGGCGTAGACCGACTGTCACCTTTCTTGAAGAAGACCATGTTAGGATCATTGTGCCTCACTTTGGTTCCAATTGGCATAGTATTTTCAGAGGAGGTTAGAGGAGATCTTTAAATAATTTCCCATGGGGTCCAAGGTTAAACAATGTTCCCGCTGACTGCCATCTTGAATGCTATGCGGACATGCCAGACACATTTTATAAAGGGGACCAAGTAAGGACCTTTGTGACTAAGTATGATTCCAATTGGCCATGTACCTTCAGAGGAGCAGATCTTTGAATATGTTTCCCTATAGGGTCCAATGTTAAAAACGTGTTCCCTCCTGGTGGCCATCTTGGATATGATGTGGACTTGCTGAACTCATTTTTTTGAAAGGGGCCACCTAAGGACCATTGTGACTAAGTTTGGTTCCAATTAACCCAGTATTTTCAGGGGAGAAGATTTTTGCAATATTGTCCAATTTGGGACAAAGATCCCAGCTGGCGGCCATCTTGGATGATGTGCAGACTTGCCGGACAAAATTTTTAAAGGGGACCACCGAAGGACTATTGTGACCAAGTTTGGTTCCAATTGGCGCAGTGGTTGCAGAGAAGATCTTTGAATGCTTTCCCATAGGGTGTGTTCCCTGCTGGCGCAATCTTGGATATGATACGGACTTGCCAGACATTTTTTAAAGGGGCCACATAAGGACCATTGTGTCCAAGTTTGGTACCAATTGGCCTAACGGTTTCACAGAAGAAGATGTTTGAATGAAAAGTTTACGATGGACGGACCACTGACTGCAGTGATGGCAAGAGGATCACCATGGCATAGCCATGCAGGTCAGTTGTAAAATTATGCAGGCTATGAAGTTAAGATGCTACTTCAATATTTATCTAGGAGAGATGTTTGCAAACTACCAACTTTATACTTTATACAATTATTATTAATTTATATACAATTATTATTAATTTGTGAAATAAGTATAGATTATGAAATTACTTTTGCAAAAAAATGTAAAAATTTGTACAAAAACACTTTTTTGCTCTCGTTTATGTAACAAATATTTATTTTTAATATAGTGATAGCAGGGAATTTCTCTAAAACTTAAAAGAGGAAAGTAAACCAGAGATGTTTTGAAAACAGAATTTAAAGGGAAATAACCCATAACCATATGGCTTTTTTTTTGGTGAAAAAGAGTCAATAACTAAAACACAGGCTGTTTGATTTTCTTCAAAATTTCAGAGTATGTAGATCTTGATATGCTGAACATTTTTGCAATTTACACTTCACCTCTATCTGTTACAGTTTTTGAAATAAAAAATTAAAAATGCTTAAATTATGAAAATTTCACGGAAAAGGGCTGCAACTCTGAGACGGATTTTCCGATTTTCTTCAAAATAGCAGGGTAGATAGATCTCGTCATTTTGAACAATTTTACTTCATGTCAGATTTTTGATATCTGCAACGGTTTTAGAGTTATTTGCCAAAAGCAGCAATTTACCCCTATGTTCTATTTTTATTTACAGCGGCCATGTTGCTCGATCCTCGGACTAACCGAACACATTTTTTTAAACTACATACCCTGGTGATGACCCAGGCCAGGTTTGGATTAAATTGGCCCCGAGTGGTTTTAGAGGAGAAGATTTTTTGAAAAAAAAAATTTTACGACGGACGGACGGACGACGGACGCCAAGTGATGGCAAAAGCTCACCCTGGTATAGCCAGGTGAGCTAAAAACACGGTCACTAGCGCGGAACTTACTAGGTTTAACATAGGACCCTATGGGAATATCACATTTTCATCTTCTCCTCTGAGACCACTGAAGCAAATTCAACCAAACTTATAAGAGGAATAATGTATGGGAGGTATACTTTACAAAAATTGCTCATTTTGTTCCTATCCGATAATAAACATGGACACCAGCGCGGAACTTAGGTTTAACGTAGGCCCCAATGGAAAAAATCACATTTTCATCTTCTCTGAAACCATTGAAGCAAATTCAACAAAAAAATTACAGGAATGATGTGATAAAGGTCCTTAACAAAGATTGCTCATTTCATTCTGATCTGACAAAAAACATGGCCGCAAGCACTTAACATACTATGGGAAAATCACTTTTTCATCTTCTCCTTTGAAACCACTGAGGCAAATTCAACCAAACTTAAGAGGAAAGATGTATGGAAAGTCCATTACTTACAAAGATTGCTCATTTCATTCCGATCCGCCAAAAAAAAAACAAAAAAAAACGTGGACGCCAGTGTGGAGAATATTTTTAAATTGGACCCAATGGGAAAATCACATTTTCACCTTGTCTACTGAATCCACAGAAGCAATTTTCAATCGAACTTTACAGAAACGATGTACGGGAGGTCTTTACAAAACTTGCTCATTTCATTTCAATTCGACAAAAAGACATGGCTGCCAGCGCTGAACATAGTTTGACATATAGGAGCCAATTGAAAAAAATCATCTTTTTCATCAGCTGCTGTGAAATCATTGAAGCAAATATAACCAAACTTTATCGAAATGATGTACGGAAGATCTTTTGCAAAGGTTCATCATTTCAGTAGGATGTGAAAAAAACAGGGGTGCTTATTGGAGAACATAGCTAACGTTAGACCCCATTGGGAAAAAAATCATTTTTGGTCATGCATATGCATAGAAGCATTTTGTCAGGTGAGCAATTCAGGCTCAGTTTCTGAGCCTCTAGTTTACTTGGTTCTCATTTTACTTTTGTTATGGTACATGTAAAGTTATTTGAGTTTGAGTAAAATTACGTGAAAAAAAGAACTATCGAAGAAATTATTTTCCAATTAGGCAATTTTATTTTTTATATACAACCAAGATGACGGAATTGAGTAATGTTTTCACAAAATATTGCATTTCTTTTGAAATCTTAATATATTTTTTCGAATGCCTATATGTTGTCGACGTCGAAGAATACTTTGGTACCACTAGATGTAACGGCAAACTACAATCTCATGGTCTCTCTCAGCTTCAGAACAAACATTGGAAACACGTATATACTTAGTTTAATCAGAGATGATGGTATATTTACACTTGAGCCTCATCTTACAGATCATTAATTTACTAGAAATAGTTTTCTTGTTTATTAAACACATTTATGGTTGATTTTATGATATGAAATATAATGTAACATCAGATAGTTCAGTGAGATGGTGATAATAAATTCCAACATAAATGCTTTTTATGAAACGTGATTGTTCAGATATGACGCTTAAAATACAACAAATATGAGAACTTCATTAATTATAAACGATACCTTTTCACAGAAGAATTTAAAGTGTCTGTTTAAAGAGGAATATTTTTTCACTACCTATAATCGGTTTTCGGACTAGGTAATGCTGTGGATATGGATAGTTTCAGTCACTTAGATATTTTGAAATGAATTGTATTCTTATTATCCCGAGTAAGTCAGCATTATTTTGACATTGAATGCTCCATAATTCAAGTGAGGCAGAATAACCTTGAAGTGAAGCTATCACCAAGAAAGCATACATTACGTTATGTCGCTTGTTCCTCTCTATCAAAAGATAGTATTCATTCCTAAAGCCAAGTAACATGTACTATGGATTTTAATCAATTTATTAACGTGTTAGAAAATGACATTAGCCAATCAGTCACCAAACAAAAGTTTTCAACACCGTATTCTAGCTAGCTGTGTGACGGGGGACATGCGTGGAGCAGACCATGCTTACCCTTCCCGAGCACCTTATAATACATCAAGTTTTTGTAGTGGTCCACACAGCTGGTGATTTAGTTTTATGGCATACTTGTTCTCTTTTGTTTGTTTTTGTTTTTGTTTTGTTTTGTTTTTTAGGGGGGTATTTTTTGTTGTTTTTGTTTTTTTTCTATTGTTTTTTTGTTTTTTGGGTTTTTTTTTTCGTTTGCTTTTTTGGGGGGGGGTTGTTTTTTTTTTCTTTGTCATGTTTCTTTTTTTATTATTATCATTTTTGATTTTAGAATTTTCCTCTTTCCCTTTCTTGCTGCTGTATTCGTTTGCCGATGTATTTGTTCCTCTATCACGAAAACAGTATTGACATCGTGCTTTCGCTCAGTGCTCTATAGCACCAACATAATATTCTTTGCTAATTGTCGTTTGTTCCTCTCTTCCATCTAGATTGTAGCCATTGCTCAATGTCGACTGTTCCTCTGCACCTTCAAGATTGTATTGATTTGTTTATCCCTGTCGGCAAGATTGTAACCATTGCTCAATGTCGACTGTTCCTCTGCATCACCAAGATAGTATTGATTTGTTCCTCTCTTCCATCAAGATTGTAACCATTGCTCAATGTCGACTGTTCCTCTGCATCACCAAGATAGTATTGTTTTGTTCCTCTCTTCCATCAAGATTGAAACCATTGCTCAATATCGACTGTTC
>MJUU01056165.1:19271-40187 GCA_002080025.1 Modiolus philippinarum
ATCCCGCATATCAGTAAAACCAAAGAACTGATTCTTTTAATTCAACATGACTAAAACAAATCACACCAATCCAATGTTCACGTTAAGCTTATCCAAAACATATTTCTATACAAGATGTTAACACTACCTTATATTACAAAATACGCTAAATTTACCCTTTTGATATGCTTGAACATTCAGCAATTATAAGTTCAATTTGAGCATAGTATTTTTATTTATCGACACTCTTCTAGGACATAGTATTACCCGTATTCTTGACTCCACTGAGGCATGCTATTCTCAATATTATACGCCCCCAGTCCATGGGGACATAGTATTATCAATATTGTAATTTAAAATTTACAGCATTATCAATTTTAAAGATTACTCCGGACAAGAATATTCCAAATATATAAATATTCTACACATCAGTAAGATGTAGTATTCTCATATCCTGTACTCCATCGGGACATAGAATTCTCAATATTCTACACTTGACTAGGAAAACGTGTTCTCAATAGTCATCACACAGTGACCTCTCCACTGGAACATAGTATTCTTCATATAATACATAGTATGACATAATGTCATCATAATCAAATACTAAACTTGGAGCATAGTATTTTCATTACCGGGACCAAATATTATCAATATTCTTTACTCTATTCCCAATATATTACACTTTATCAGTAATTTGTATGAGTTTCCTTTGATCTCACGAAGCAAATATTTTTCAGTATTTGCTACTGTCCGAATACGAAAAAATATTGGCAAAAAGTATCTTAGGACACGCCTACAGAATCAACATCAATGAAACAAAGAAATATACATCAACAGAGACTCTTACCGGATCGTACAAATTCTTTTACTAATCAATTCTAGTCAATTTCACGATTTGTTGAAACTGATTAACATTCATTTCCAAAACTTCTTCAATTGAAGTTTTGTTTTTGATACAAGAAATATTGGCTCCAACAATGGACTCGCCAATAAGGGGCTCGTCCATTATTGTTCGCAAATATTTCTTGTATCAAAAACAAAACTTCCATTATTCTAATGGGACACTATATTCTCAATATTGTACTATATTATGGGACATAAAATTATCAATATTGTACCTTCCACTGACGCAAAGCATTCTCAATATTTTACACTGCACTGAGGCATAGTATTCTTATATTAATATCACTATTGTACTGTGCACTCCTCTGTGACGTAAATACCAAAATTTGACACTCAATCTGAGACGAAATATTCTTGACGAGAATAATTCACTCCACTTGGAAGCAGTATTTGCATTATTCCACTCTCCACTAGATCTTAGTATTTTCGGTATTCTAAACTCATCGACTTGACCATACCCGAAATCGAACCCAAAAAGAATGAAAGAAACAAAATAGCAAAAATTGCACTGTTTTGGGGGGTATTTTTGTTTGTTTTTTTTTTGTTTGTTTGTTTTGTTTTGTTTTGTTTTTGTTTTTGTTTTTTTTTCTGGTTTATTGGTTTTTTGGGGTTTTTTTGTCTTTGTCATGTTTCTTTTATTTATTATTATTTTTGTTTTAGGATTTCCTCTTTCACCTTCTTGCTGCAGTATTCGTTTGCCGATGTATTTGTTCCTCTATCACGAAAACAGTATTGACATCGTGATTTCGCTCAGTACTCTATAGCACCAACATAATATTCTTTGCTAAATGTCATTTGTTTGTCTCTTCCATCTAGATTGTAACCATTGCTCAATGTCGACTGTTCCTCTGCACCACAAAGATAGTATTGATTTGTTTCTCCCTGTCAGCAAGATTGAAACCATTGCTCAATGTCGACTGTTCCTCTGCATCACCAAGATAGTATTGTTTTGTTCCTCTCTTCCATCAAGATTGAAACCATTGCTCAATATCGACTGTTCCTCTGAATCACAAAGATAGTATTGATCTGTTTCTTCTTGTCGGCAAGATTGTAACCGTTGCTCAATGTCGACTGTTCCTCTGCATCACCAAAATATTATTGATTTCTTTCTTCCTGTCATCAAATTGAATCAATTGCTGAAATGTCGATTGTTTCTCCACGTCACAAAATAGTATTGATTTGTTTCTCCCTATCATTAAGATTGTATTAATTGCTTAATATCACTTGTTCCTCTCCATCACGTAGATTGTATCCATGCCTTAATCTGGGCTGTTGCTCTAAATCAGCAAGATAGTACTCATTGCTTTATTTTGCTTTTTCCTTTCTAATCCAAATTACACCTACTTTTTATGCACTAAGAAACTGCAATTAAAGACTATGACCACCTAGAAGAGAACATAGTGAGCGCTAGGACAATAGAGGCTTCAACAGACAGACGAACCAACAATTTTCTTTCCACATTACAGTCCGACAAGAAAGCAAAGGCGAGTGGACGAAGCGGAACGGTATGGATCCCCGGGGGCCCCGGGTATGTATCCCGCATATCAGTAAAACCAAAGAACTGATTCTTTTAATTCAACATGACTAAAACAAATCACACCAATCCAATGTTCACGTTAAGCTTATCCAAAGCATATTTCTATACAAGATGTTAACACTACCTTATATTACAAAATACGCTAAATTACCCTTTTGATATGCTTGAACATTCAGCAATTATAAGTTCAATTTATGCATAGTATTTTTATTTATCGACACTCTTCTAGGACATAGTATTACTCGTATTCTTGACTCCACTGAGGCATGCTATTCTCAATATTATACGCCCCCAGTCCATTGGGACATAGTATTATCAATATTGTAATTTAAAATTTACAGCATTATCAATTTTAAAGATTACTCCGGACAAGAATATTCCAAATATATAAATATTCTACACATCAGTAAGATGTAGTATTCTTATATTCTGTACTCCATCGTGACATAGAATTCTCAATATTCTACACTTGACTAGGAAAACGTGTTCTCAATAGTCATCACACAGTGACCTCTCCACTGGAACATAGTATTCTTCATATAATACATAGTATGACATAATTTCATCATAGTCAAATACTAAACTGGGAGCACAGTATTTTCATTACCGGGTCCAAATATTATCAATATTCTTTACTCTATTCCCAATATATTACACTTTATCAGTAATTTGTATCATCGCGGTTTCCTTTGATTTCACGATGCAAATATTTTTCAGTATTTGCTACTGTCCGAATACGAAAAAATATTGGCAAAAAGTATCTTAGGACACGCCTACAGAATCAACATCAATATACATCAACAGAGACTCTTACCGGATCATACAAATTCTTTTACTAATCAATACTAGTCAATTTCACGATTTGTTGAAACTGATTAACATTCATTTCCAAAACTTCTTCAATTAAATGATTGTAGTTAATTACCGATAAAAAGAATAATAGAAGTTTTGTTTTTGATACAAGAAATATTGGCTCCAATAATGGACTCGCCCACAAGGGGCTCGTCCATTATTGTTCGCCAATATTTCTTGTATCAAAAACAAAACTTCCATTATTCTAATGGGACACTATATTCTCAATATTGTACTATATTATGAGACATAAAATTATCAATATTGTACCTTCCACTGGCGCAAAGCATTCTAAATATTTTACACTGCACTGAGGCATAGTATTCTTATATTAATATCACTATTATACTGTGCACTCCTCTGTGACGTAAATACCAAAATTTGACACTCAATCTGAGGCGAAATATTCTTGACGAGAATAATTTACTCCACTTGGAAGCAGTATTTGCATTATTCCACTCTCCAATAGATCTTAGTATTTTCAGTATTCTAAACTCATCGACTTGACCATACCCGAAATCGAACCAAAAAAGAATGAAAGAAACAAAATACATGTAGCAAAAAATCGCACTAAGTCGTTGTTTGAAGCCGTAATTTTATTTTGTAGTGACAATGCTAAGTTCATAAATTACAAAAAAAAACAACATCAGGTGTTACAGACATAAAGACAAAGAACAATAGAAATGTACGTTAACACCAGAAGAACTACCCAATCACTACCCTTTGCAAAAAAAAAAAAATCAGTCGGAAGATGTATATATTCAACAAAGATATGAAACGTCTAATATTGTGAAATAAAAAGTAATGTAATTCTGTAATGAAACAAATAAAGCCATAATAACTGAATTCTTGGTTGAGTGTGATAGTTTTTACGGATATAAGTGCTTTATTTTACGATGACAATTATGTAAACATATGGAAATGAAAAGTTTCATCAAATTGAAATTCTGTTGATGATTACGTTTGACATCAACGGAATCACACACGGCAAATTGTTGTTTTAAAAGCTAGAGCAACTTTTTAATTTTGCAATTTAGCTGTCGTAGTAATTTCTTATGGCCAAATTCCTTGTTTTTAAGGGTGCCCTTTAAAAGAAGTTGGGAAGTGGTATCTTTAAAGCTATAGAAAATAATAGCATTCTTGCTGATAAAAAAAAAATTCCGTGAAAGTAAACGACGTATTCATAGAATGTGAAATCATGACTATGTTCAATTTCCGAAATATTCTTATTTGAATGGAAATATAAATATGAAGCCTAGTTAAATGTCTATCATTAGATAAAAGCCAAATCTTGTGTAAAAGCTTCCAAATTTAAGCTACAACACTTGGTCATTTTTAGCTCGCCGGGACGAATGTCCGGAGAGCTATTGTCATACCCCCGTCGTCGGCGTCAGCAAAACTTTAACCTGGCTTGTGGAATTGAGACCTGAAGAGCTAGGATGTTGATATTTGGTATGTGACTTCCTTGTGATAAGAGCTTTCTTCTGGTACCATATTTGTAGACATTTTGACCTTGACCTTGCCCTGAGGGCAATGTTTGAAAAACTTTAACCTTGCCTCTAGAATGTAGGCTTTTAGTGGCAGGGTGTTCAAAATTATTATGTAACTTCCTTATGATGAGAGCTTTCTAATGGTACCATATTTGTAGAAATTTTGACCTTGACCTTGCCCTGAGGGCAATTTTTGTTAAAATTTAACCTTGCCTGTAGAAGGTAGGCTTTAAGTGGTAGGGTGTTTATAATTGGTATATAACTTCCTTGTGATGGGGGCTTTCTACTGGTACCATATTTGTAGACATTTTGACCTTGACCTTGCCTTGAGGGTAATTTTTGAAAAAAAAACTTTAACCTTACCTGTAGAAGGTAGGCTTTTTGTGGTAGGGTGTTTATATTTGGAATGTAACTCCCTTATGATGAGAGCTTTCTTGTGGTACCATATTTGTAGACATTTTGACCTTGACCTTGCCCTGAGAGCAATGTTTGAAAAACTTTAACCTTGCCTCTAGAATGTATGCTTTTAGTGGTAGGGTGTTCACAATTATTTTGTAACTTCCTTGTAATGAGAGCTTTCTAGTGGTACCATATTTGTAGATATTTTGACCTTGACCTTGCCCTGAGGGCAATTTTTGAAAAACTTAAACCTTGCCTCTAGAAGGTACGCTTTTAGTGGTAGGTTGTTTATATTTGGTATATGACTTCCTTATGATGAGAGCTTTCTGATGGTACCATATTTGTAGACATTTTGATCCTGAACTTGCCTCAAGGGCTATTTTTTCAAACTGTAACATTGCTATTTGAATTAAGTTGTTAAGCGGTAGGGTGTTCATATTTGGTATGCGGCTTTTTTGTGATGAGAGCTTTCTGATGGTACCATATTTGTAGACATTTTGACCTTGACCTTGCCCTGAGGGCAATTTTTTAAAAACTTTAATCTCGCTTCTAGAATTAAGTTGTTTAGTGGTAGGGTGTTTATATTTGATATGTGACTTTCTTGTGATGAGAGTTTTCTGATGGTACCTTTCAAATTATTGTGCATTGAGGTCACTCTAATCCCCGGCGAGCTATGTTGTCTTCTGACAACTCTTGTTTATGTACAACGCCAGATAACTCTATTCCCTTTGTCGTCAAAAGTTCTTAAGTTATTTAAAAGAAATCTATCACAATTTCACATTGCTCGGGTTTCCGTGCACATGCATTAACTTTCACATCTAAAATGAAACCCCCACCCCATCAGATTAGAAAATTAAATAAAGTTATGTTTCAGTTTAAGTCTTACAAAATTTATGTCGGTGGGTGTTATTAGGAAAAAAATCGCTTTGGTATTTATTTGTCTAAGGTTTGTTTATTTCTTATTTCAAGGTTTCTTTTGCAGAAGTTAAAAATTTACAGTTTTATAACTGAAAGAGCACCTGATATTTCATGTATTTTGGAGGCCGTTGCAATTAATATTTAAAATGACATACCAACGACAAACCGTTACACAAATTAAAACAAACGAATATTCCCAATTAAACATCACATTGAATATTCAAAATTTACAGTTCTAATGATTAAATGAAGCTTAATATAATTAATTATTTGAATCATTTTTTTTAAATTGTTGGTCGCCTTGCAATGCTCTTGTAAATTTTTATCTTGGGAACTCAAATTTCTGGGTCAGTAAAACGGAAGAAGGTGCCCAACAGACTTGACGCTCGCAACATTCTCGACCAATAATAATCTTCTGCCATTGACAGTATTTTTTTTTAAATAATCTTAGTCGGTAACAGGAAATAGACGTCCAAAAAAACTGGAATAGGTAAGCGGCGCAACATGGGACACCTTACTAAAGTCACATTAAACATTTTAAATGGCTTTGATTTATAGTAGCTGAGAAAAATGTTACGAAAAATTTAACTATTTGCTGAAAATATTCTAAGTAAGTAGGAAGTAGATAATTGACAAACCTGGAATCGGTAAGCGCAATATGGGAGCTCATACTAATGTCACATGCAAACTTTTAAGTAGCAATGATTTGTAATTACGAAAATTTTAACGAATAACAGTATTTGCTGAAAATATTTCAAGTCAATAAAACGGAAGTAATGTGCGACATTCCTGAAATCAGTAAGCGCAATATGGCACCTCATACTCAAGTCACATGCAAAATTACAAGTGGCTGTGGTTTGCAGTTGCTGAGAAAAGCGCTACAAAAAGTGGGATGGACAACAACAACGACGACTGCGACGACGCAAAATGACTAAAGTGATCCCTATCTATCCCCCAACACACACACACACACACACACACATATACTAAGCATGCAGGCGACACAAAAATCTAGGTGCTGACCTTTGATCAGTTCTTTAAATCAATGTGCATAGTCAGTAAATGCGACATCGTACTGTCGATCAGTAGCGGATCTAAACTTTCTGCTAAGGGGAGTCTAACCCAAAATTTTTCCATAAGGGGGGCCCGGATTCCATTTTATTTAAAAACCCTAGGAATTTTAAATATTTTCCAACCCAAGGTGGCGTCCCCCTAAATCCGTCACTGTCGATGTGCTATGGCCTTATCTTTCCAGAGATGTATAATGCGTATATGTGTTTTCCCCTGAGCCAAAATTCGGATAATCTTCCTCCGGAGACCCTACTTGCAGCTCTTGTAGTGGACCAGAACCAAACTTAAACTTGATCGGTAACTCATTAAGGATCATTAAGGTAGACTCACATACAAAATATATTATCAAAACCTGCAACTGTTTAGAAATAAAATGTGAAAAACTGACATTTTAATTACTTAAATTTTCGGAGTCCAAGGCCCTTAACTCCGTCACAAATTAGTCGACCAGAACCAAACTTATAATTGATTTGTAACTCATTAAGGTAGACTGGAATACATTTTCAGATCAATACCTGCAACAGTTTAGGAAAATGTGCGGAAAAGTGACATTTTACATTTTTGTAAGTCCTAGACCCATAACTCCGTCAAAAATCAGTGGACCGGAACCAAACTTACACTTGATCCGTAACTCGTTAAAGTAGATTCACATACAAAATATTAGATCAATACCTGCAACGGTTTAGAAACTAGAGGCTCCCAGGAGCCTGTATCGCTCACCTGGCTTTCAGTTGCCACAATCAAGCTAACATTTTTAAGTTATACAGTTGAACTTAAGTCTCTCAAACTTTGTTAGCTCAAAAAACACCAATATCTTGAACTGTATTTAAAGATCTTGTTTCACTATATTTCTTTGTTGGGCTTTTTTGACAAAAAACGCACTTGCTAAGGACCACTTTCAACACCAGTTTTGAAGTTGAGACATAATTTTGTAAATGGCGGTCAACAACAATTTTTAAAACCAAATTTTAAAGTTACCACATCAATATTTATTTGGAAACCAAATCATTGAAATAGGAAAATGTTGAATTTTCCCGCCTTTTTTGGCGGCCATTTTGAAAATGACGGAAAGCGAAAAATTTCCAACAACAGTTTTGAATTCACAACATCAATATCCACTTGGAAACCAAATTTCATTGATATCGGACAATGTTGAATTTTCCCGCCTTTTTTGGCGGCAATTTTGAAAATGGCGGTCAACGAACAATTTTTAGGTTTGAATTTGCGACATCAAAACCTATTTGGAAACCAAATTCCATTGAAATTGGACAATGTTGAATTTTCCCGCCTTTTTTGGTGGCCATTTTGAAAATGGTGGTCAGCAAACAATTTTCAGCATCTGTTTTGAGGTCGCAACATCAATATCCACTTGGAAACCAAATTTGAGGAGGACTTGTTTTTCAACAGACCATTGGAATTCCAATAGGCACAAACTGTGCACCTCTTTTAGCCGATCTATTTCTCCACTCTTAGGAGGCTAAATTCATTTAAGGGCTTCTTCAAAATAAAGACAAAAAACTGGCCCAGTCCTTTAATTTCAGCTTCCGTCATATAGATGATATTTTATCATTAAACAACCCTCGCTTTGGTGATTTTCTTCATCTTAAATCCAAAAGAGCTTGAAATTAAGGATACTACAGATACTTCCACATCGGCTTCGTTCCTTGACCTTCATCTTGAAATTGACAACAGAGGTACATTCAAATTAGCCTGTATGACAAACGCGATGACTTCACTTTTCCAATAGTCAACTTCCCTTTTCTTTGAAGCAACATTCCAAAAGCACCAGCATATGGAGTTTACATCTCACAACTCATTCGCTACTTAAGGGCTTGTGGTCGTTACAGTGACTTCCTTGATAGAGCTCAGTTGCTTACAAATAGACTACTTAAGCAATGGTACGTTACAAAAAACTTAAAGTCATCACTACAGACGTTTTACGTTCGACATCGCGATCTTGTGGATCGCTATGGGATATCTGTTTCCCAGATGA
The DNA here is from genome assembly GCA_002080025.1 of Modiolus philippinarum. Taxonomy (NCBI): domain Eukaryota; kingdom Metazoa; phylum Mollusca; class Bivalvia; order Mytilida; family Modiolidae; genus Modiolus; species Modiolus philippinarum. The sequence continues at coordinate 28,414 of MJUU01056165.1, forward strand.
CAACAGATCTTTCCCTCTACAACTAAAGTTTGTTTTTCCTCTATCGGATTTGACTTTACTACCGGAGTTGACATGTTCAACGAGGCGGGTGTCTTATAAGAAGCAGGAGATGCTTACTCTACCGGTACACCTGGCCTCACCCATAGTTTTTTATTGGGTCCGTGATGTGTTGTTCATCTGTATGTGTGTCTTCATTTTTTTTTGTCCCGTCCTAAAGACGTGGCGTCCTTGTTTCTTAGTGTCTGATTTTGCCATTGTCCATGGATTGTTCGTTCTTTTGATTGACGGTTCGGTTCTCACTTACTTCATTGAAATCGGACAAATGTTGAATTTTCCCGCATTTTGAAATGACTAAATACCGAAGTTACTGTTCATTTATTTTCTGCATATGCGCATTTCGACAACTTATGTCTCTTCAGTGCAGATAAAATCTAAACGTTTGGAAGACCGTAATAATCAAAGATGTTGAAAAAACTGATAGAGAACAAATACCCAATATGATCTAAATGTAAAGCAAAAATCAGCTAAGGTGAGAAAATGGCAGTCAACGAACTATTTTATACACCAGTTTCGAAGTCGCCACAGCATGGCAAACATTTTATCTATTTACACTTAACCTTCATCTTTTCTAGTTATGGAAATAAAAGACGACAAAATATAAAAATTTGAAAATTCCGTGTAAAAGGGCAATAACTCCTACAAAGATTTTTGGATTTTCTTCAGAATTTCAGGTTCGGTAGATCTTGATATGCTGAACCTTTTTGCAACATACACTTGACCTCTACCTGTTACACTTTTTGAAATAAAAAATAAAATAGATTAAAATTCAGAAAATTTTACGGAAAAGGGCAATAACTCCAACACTTGTTTTCGTATTTTCTTTAAAATTGAAGGGCGGGTAGATCTTGACATGCTGATTCTTTTCACTCCAAATCAGATTTTTGATATCTGTAACGGTTTTCGAGCTATTTGCAAAAAAATGTTCTATTGTGAGTAACAGCAGCCATGTTGCTTGGTTTTCGGACTAATCGAACACAATTTTGAAACTGTTTACCCTGGTGATGATTCAGGTCAAGTTTGGTAACAATTGGCCCAGTGGCTTAAGAGAAGATTTTTTAAATTTCTTAAATTTGACCGATAAAGGGCAATAACTCCTATATGGGTAGTCCGATTTTCTTCAAAATTTCAAGGTGGGTAGATCTTGATATGCTGAATATTTTTGCAATTTAAAGTTGACCTCTGTTATAGTTTTTGTGATTAAAAAAAAAGAATATCAAAATTTTGAAATTTTCACGGAAAAAGGGCAGTAACTCTAAAACGGGTTTTCGGATTTTCTTCAAAATTGGAGGGCACGTAGATCTTGTCATGATGATTACTTTATCTCGTCAGATTTTTTATATCTGTAATGGTTTTTGGGTTATTTGCCAAAAACAGCAATTTACCCCTATGTGCTATTTTTAGAAACGGCAGCGATGTTGTTTGGTCCTCGGACTAATCGAACACAATTTTGAATATAGATACCCTGGTGATAATTCAGGCCAAGTTTGGTTAAAATTTGCCCAGCGGTTTCAGAGGAGATCATTTTTGAAAAAGTTTACGACGGACGGACGGACGCCGACGGACGCCAAATGATGGCAATACCTCACTTGGCCTTTTAGGCCAGGTGAGCTAAAAAAGTGCGGAAAACTGACATTTTACTAAAATTTAAAGTCCAAAAATTAGTGGACCGGAACCAAACTTGAACTTGATCTGTAACTCATGGAGACTCGCATACAAAATATCAGATCAATACATACAATGGCTGTGAAAAAAAGTGCGGAAAACTAATACAGGACTGACGGACAGAGTGCAAACCTTAAGTCCACTTCGGCTATCGCCGGTAGGGGACTAATAATCCCCGAAATATACAAATAATCATCAAACCACACACAAAAGTCACCAAATTGCACACAATTATCATGAAACTACCACACAAAAATCACAAAAAACATTACAAAATCACTTAACAAATCTATCAACAAACAATTCTAAATAATCACCAAATAACACGAAATAACCACAAAACTACATTATAAAATCAAGAAATGAAACTGCACATTATTCAAATATCAACAGAAAATAAACTTATCACCATATTGCACAAAATAATCGCGAAACTACATAAAATAATCACAAACTGCACAAAATGAGTCACCAATAAAAGTGCATACAAGAATCACCAAACTACAAAATAAGAACCAAATTAGATACTATTCACCATATGAAATTACAAATATTAACTTAATACAAAAAAGAATTACCAAACTACCAAAGTACACACAATAAATCACCAAACTGTAGACAATAATCACCACTTACTACAATTATGACAAAACCATGAATAACAATAACCAAACAAAAAACAATCATAATCACATTAACATGAAACCAAACTACACATAAACAAGATGCCTCTGTGAAACACTATGCTCCCGGTAGCTACCATCTACAATACAAATTGCATTATACACAAGAAATGAAGGTTCCATAAACATTTGTACTGAGCTCCATTAGATCTATTCACATATAGAATATTAAGTCTCTAGCAATTGTAATTAATGAGGTATATAACAAAATCTAGATTTTGACATTTTGACCTCTGCGACCTTTTGACCTGAATTTAGTGAAATTAACATAATGGTGTTCAACTATATATGATCTGGTTAAAATAATATTGCCAATGTTAAAGTTTTTGTTTAAGTTTTCGAGTTTGCACTCAGTGACCTTGACCTTTTACCTTGCCCTAGTTTTTGTTTTTGTTTTTGTTTTTTTGTTTTGTTTTGTTTTTTTTTTTGTTTTGTTTTGTTTTTGGGGTTTTTTTTGGCTGATTTCTACTAAATTCCATTTGGTCTTTTCGCATATAGAACACCAAGTCTCTAGCAATTGTAATCAGCAAGCTATAGCTAAATTTTGACATTTTGACCTCTGTGACTTTGACCTCTGACCTGACCTTAGTGAAATTTGCATAATGTTGTTCACCTTCATATGATCAGTATACAGGCCAAATATGAAGGTCCTATCACATCTGGTTGAAAAGCTATAGGTAATGTTTACGTCTTTGTTAAAGTTTTTAAATTTGCACTCAGTGACCTTGACCTTTGACCTGATACAATTCTTTTTTATTGAATTGTACTAAGCTCCGTAAGATCTATTTACATACAAAATATCAAGTCTTTAGCAATTGTAGTTAACGAGCTATAGCAAAATCTAGATTATGACATTTTGACCTCTGTGACCTTAACCTTTGACCTGGCCTTAGTGAAATTTGCATAAAGCTGTTCAGCTTCATATGACCAATATATATAGGCCATTTATGAAGGTCCTATCACATCTGGTTGAAAACATATAGGCAATGTTAAAATTTGTGTGAACGTTTTCAAATTTGTTCTCAGTGACCTTGAACTTTAAGCCGACCCAAATTCTTTCGATGGATTTGTACTAAGCTCCATTAGATCTATATACATATAGAATTTCAAGTCTCTAGCAATTGGAATTATGAGCTATAGCAAAATCTAGATTTTGACATTTTTACCTCTGTGACCTTGACCTTTGACCTGACCTTAGAAAAAATTGCATAATGGTGTTTAGCTTTACATGATCTGTACACATACCAAATATTAAGGGCCTATCACATCTGGTTCAAAAGTTATGAGCCAGGTTAAAGTTGCAGACAGATAACAAAATACCGATGTTACTGTGAATTTAGGTAAGCGCATTTCGATAACTTAAGTCACAGACAGGCATACATGCATACATACACACATACATACTACACAGACTACACAGCAGTATCAACATAATAAACACCATAATCATCAAACAACACAAAACAATAAACACACTATATACCAATAATTACCAATTTGCACCGGTTCACTAAACCGCAAAATCAGCTCTATATATTTTGCTATATATGAAGCAGAACATGCTTACTCCTTTTGGTCATTCACCTTTTGAACACCTGATTTGCCTTTGTGTTTTCGGTTTGTGGTGACACAGTAAACTCACTGAACACCTGATCATATTCCTTGGTGTTTTCAGTTGGTGACGACACAGTTAACTCACTAAACACCTGGCCAGTGACACCTGGTCATCCGGCTTGGTGTTTTTATATAATGATAAACCAGTTAACTATATGAACACCTGATCAGGCACCTTGCTGTTTTCAGTTTGTAATGACACAGTAAACCAACTAAACACCTGGTCATACACTTTGGTGTTTTCAGTTTGTAATTACATAGTTAACTATATGAACATCTGACCATACACCTTGGTGTTTTCAGTTTGAGATGACACAATTAATTCACTGAACACCTGACAATACACCTTGGTGTTTTCAGTTTTTGGTGACATAGTAAACTCACTGAACACCTGATCCTACACCTTGGTGTTTTCAGTATTTGGTGACATAGTAAACTCACTGAACACCTGATCCTACACCTTGGTGTTTTCAGTATTTGGTGACATAGTAAACTCACTGAACACCTGATAATACAACTTGGTGTTTTCATGTTTTGGTGACATAGAAAACCCACTGAACACCTGATCATACACTTTGGTGTTTTCAGTTTTTGGGTACATAGTTAACTCACTGATCACCTGATCATACAACTTGGTGTCTTCAGTTTGAGATGACACAATTAATTCACTGAACACCTGACAATACACCTTGGTGTTTTCAGTTTTTGGTGACATAGTAAACTCACTGAACTCATGATCATACAACTTGGTGTTTTCAGGTTTTTGGTGACATAGTAAACTCACTTAACACCTGATCCTACACCTTGGTGTTTTCAGTTTTTGGTTACATAGTAAACTCACTGATCAACTGATCATACAACTTGGTATTTTCAGTTTTGGGTGACATAGTAAACTCACTGAACACCTGATCATACAACTTGGTGTTTTCAGTTTTTGGTGACATAGATAACTCACTGAACACCTGATCATACAACTGGGTGTTTTCAGTTTTTGGTGACATAGTAAACTCACTGAACACCTGATCATACAACTTGGTGTTTTCAGTATTTGGTGACATAGATAGTAAACTCACTGAACACCTGATCATACAACTTGGTGTTTTCATGTTTTGGTGACATAGTAAACCCACTGAACACCTGATCATACAACTTGGTGTTTTCAGTTTTTGGATACATAGTAAAATCGCTGAACACCTGATCATACAACTTGGTGTTTTCAGTTTTTGGTGACAAAGTAAACTCACTGAACACCTGATCATACAACTAGGTTTTTTCAGGTTTTGGTGACATAGTAAACTCACTGAACACCTTATACAACTTAGTGTTTTCAGTTTTTGGTTACATAGTAAACTCACTGAACACTTGATCAGACTACTTGGAGTTTTCAGTTTTAGATGACACAGTTAACTCATTGAACACCTCATTTGCGTTTGTGTTTTAAATTTGTGGTTACATAGTAAACAGTACTAAATACACTGAACACCTGATCCTACACCTTGTCGTTTTCAGCTAGTGATGACACAGTAAACTCATTAAAACATGATCATACACCTTGATGTCTTCGGTTTTTTATGTTACAGTAATTTTATTGAACACCTGGTCATGCACCTTGGTGTTTTCAGTTTATGATGACACAGTAAATTCACTAAACACCTGGCCATACACCCTTTGACGTCAAAGTAATATTATTGAACAACTGATCATGCACCTTGCTGTTTTCAGTTTGTAATGACACCGTAAACCAACTGAACACCTGGTCATACACTTTGGTGTTTTCAGTTTGTTATGACACAGGTAACTCGCTGAACACCTGGTCATGCACCTTGGTGTTTCCAATTTGTAATGATACATTTAACTCACTGAATACCTGGTCATGTACCTAGGTGTTTCAATTTTGTGATGACATAGTAAACTATATGACCATTTGATAATGCACCTTAGTATTTTCAGTTTGTGATGACAAAGTAACCTCACTGAACACCTGACAATACACCTTGGTGTTTCCAGTTTAACTCACTGAACACCTGACTATACACTTTGGTGATTCCAGTTAAACGCACTGAGCACCTGGCCATACACCTTGGTGTTTGTAATTTTCGATGACACAGTAATTTTATTGAACACCTGGTCATGCACCTTGGTTTTTCCATTTTGTGATGACACAGTGAACTATATGAACACCTGATCATGTACCTTGTTATTTTCAGTTTGTAATGACACAGTAAACTCACTGAACACCTGATCATACTCCTTGGGTTTTCAGTTGGTGATGACACAGTAAATTCACTAAACACCTGGCCATACCCCTTGGTGTGTTCAGTTTCTGGTGACACAGTTAACCTATTGAACACATGATCATACACCTTGATGTCTTCAGTTTTTGATGAATCAGTAATTTTATTGAACACCTGGTCATGCCTCTTGGTGTTTTCATATTGTGATGACACAGTGAACTACATGAACACCTGATCATGTTCCTTGCTGTTTTCAGTTTGTAATGACACAGTAAACCAACTAAACACTGGTCATGCACTTTGGTGTTTTCAGTTTGTAATTACACAGTTAACTATATGAACATCTGACCATATACCTTGATGTTTTCAGTTTGTGATGACACAATTAATTCCCTGAACACCTGATAATACAACTTGGCGTTTTCAGTTTTTGCCGACATAGTAAATTCACTGAACACATGATCATACACGTTGGTGTTTTCAGTTTTGGGTGACATAGTAAACTCACTGAACACCTGATCATACATCTTGGTATTTTCAGGTTTTGGTGACATAGTAAACTCACTGAACACATGATCATACAACTTGGTGTTTTCAGTTTTTGGTTATATAGTTAACTCACTGAACACCTGATTATACAACTTGGCGTTTTCAGTTTTTGATGACACAGTTAACTCATTGATCCCCTGATTTGCCTCTGTGTTTTCAGTTTGTGGTGACATAGTAAACACACTGAACACCTGATCCTACACCGTGTGGTTTTCAGCTTGTGATGACATAGTAAACCCATTGAACACCTGATTATACACCTAGATTTCTTCAGTTTTTTATTTCACAGTAATTTTATTGAACACCTGGTCATGCACCTTGGTGTTTTCAGTTTGTGATGACACAGTAATATTACTGAACACCTGGTCATACACCTTGGTGTTTTAGGTATGTAATGACACAGTAAACTCACTAAACACCTTGCCATACACCTTGATGTTTTCAGTATGTGATGACACAATAAACCCATTGAACACATTATCATACACCTTGATGTCTTCAGTTTTAGATGTCACAGTAATATTATTGAACACCTGGTCATGCACCTTGGTGTTTCCATTTTGTGATGACACAATGAACCATATGAACACCTGATCATGCACCTTGCTGTTTTAGTTAGTAATGATAAAGTAAACCAACTGAACACCTGGTCATACACCTTGGCATTTACAGTTTGTGAGGACACAGTAAACCCACTAAACACCTGGTCATACACTTTGGTGTTTTCAGTTTGTAATTACACAGTTAACTCACTGAACACCTGGTCATGCACCTTGGTGTTTCCAATTTGTAATGATACATTTAAGTCACTGAACACCTGGTCAGCCACCTAGGTGTTTCCATTTTGTGATAACATAGTAAACTATATGACCATCTGATAATGCACCTTAGTATTTTCAGTTTGTGATGACAAAGTAAACTCACTGAACACCTGACAATACACCTTGGTGTTTCCAGTTAAGCTCACTGAACACCTGGCTATACACTTTCCAGATAAACTCACTGAACATCTGATCATACACCTTGTTGTTTTCAGTTTGTGATGAAAGAGTAAATTCACTTAACACCTGGTTATACACATTGGTGTTTTTAGTTTTTGTAGTCCATAATTTTATATCATTTTTGTTTGTATTTCTTTGATTACATTTAGGTTTAAAATTTGATTAGATTTCCGAGGATTTATATGCTATATTTGTCAACAAATTGTTGTGATATGTGATAGCTTTTCAGTTCTACCAACAATCCCATACTCTTGTTTTCCCCAACAGTGGCCATTTTCAGTTCTACCAACAATACCATACTCTGTTTTCATTAACAGTGGCCATGATGTAAGGTCCTAAGACAATATGTTAAGACTTCTTACCCTGATGATGATTCAGGAAAAGTTTTCTATTGCTTGGTCCAACATTTTCAAAGAAAGTATATAATTGGCAGACATCAGATGAAGGACAAACGACACTCATAGATGGACAAACATTGACAGATGCCAATAAAAAGTAACAGTTCAAAAGACTTTTTATGTCAAGCGAGATAGAAATAGTAATTGTGCATTACATGATACCCTGCCATGTTTCACAAAATTTTGAAGTATCAAGGGGCATTAATCCAGAACACCTTGTACTACTGAACCCATATTCCAACTCAACCTAAGTTTTGTTGTTAACAATTTACATACCAAGTTTGAAGACTTTATGTCATTCTGTTCACAAGTTATCAATCCGAAACCTTCAGGGGGACACAAGGAAAGACGCACAAGGTATCATACAATACCACGCCACTACATGTGGTTGGGTAAAAAAATTAAGTATTACTCAAAGTTTTCTGATATTATCAAATACTAAACTAGAAAAACTGTGAGCAAAGCTTGCTAATGGATACCCCAGCTCCCCAATCATACAACTGCCTTGCATGAAGAGTTTATCTTACATTGTTCAAAACTTATATTAGCAAGAGTAAAAGTTTCATATGCACAGACAGGTCAAAAACAATATGTCCTTGTTCCTTCATCTGGAAGCATACATATCTATATACTGTAAAAGCAGAAATATTCCTGGGGGATTTAATTTCGTTTATTTCGTGGGTAAGAGTTATCAACGAAATTAAATCTCCACGAATTTAAGTCAAGCATTAGTAATTGATGTAAATTATGTGAATTCCACGAAAGTTTGTCCACAGGAAATTGTTTTTAAGGTTAAATCCACGAAATTTTATCCCCTCGAAAATAAATGATTATACTGTATCTGCAATAATTAAAGAGTAAGATTGTTTTGGTTTTAATTTCCTTTATTATTTATCATCACCCTTCCTCAGATTTGTCTAATGTTTTTACTACTTTTTTATCACAGATAAATGTCTTTCTATCATCATCTCCATGTGCAAATGTACAAGTGTCCTTTGAGCGTGGACATCCATCAGGGTGATTTAAATAAAACCAACAAGGTAATGTCTTAAAATACTGACTTCTATCTTTCTTAGAAAGTTGTGACTTTTTACTATAAGGTTCATCCAGGGTTAAGTCCCTTAGCTGCACATGTCCACCTGAAACTAAAATTAATTGATTGATTGGTTAGTTGTTGTTTAATCCCAACTTAAATCATAATTTTTGCTGAATAAATTTTTCAGTTATTAATTAAACAAAGATTTATAAAAGTCACTAAATTTTGACAAAAATGTATGAAAACTTGTCTTGCAACTTTGACAAAGATGAAAAAATGCTGAATATTTTTGCAATTTAAACTAAAACTCAATCTGAAATCAAAATGTCATTTGCCAATAAAAGAACAATAGCTCCAATTCTTATTTACCATTATGATATGACATTCAATTTCTCAACAAACTATGATGTTGAAAAATGGATCATCTTTATGAAAACTAACATCAAATTTTAAATTTTGGACTGATTAATTTTTCCACTGTTTTCATTTTTTCATTAACTAATTAAGTTGAACACTCAACCTCTGATCCAAGTGGTATATGAAAATAAATAATGCACAATCTTATTGTTTCAAAGAATAATAACCAACCTCAAATAAGATGTCCAGATTTGTAAAAATAGTATAATATAAAGTTCTTACCATTAAATATACTGTTATGATTTTTTAGCAGAGTTTGTAATCCACCACATTCTGACTTTAAATGTTTAAGTATGTCTCTGTCAAACAGTTTTACTACTTCTCCTAGAAGTACCCTACCTGAAAAGTTAATTAATATATCTATGCAACTCTATAGTGATTGTAGATCATGACTATTTATGAGTATACTTGCTAACTGACCTGCAAAATTAATCCTCACCCGCTAGGGATAATCGCCCGCTGCAGGACATCATTTTCACCCAACAATGGGATTGTCAATGACCCACAACAACACAAGTAACACTATTTTTGAATTTAACAGCAAATAGCTCTTTTAATTTTCCATTAACAGTCAAAACAAAGTAAAAATTCAACTGAACAGAAAACACAAAATGGTCCAAAAACAGTTAACAACTGATTCATTTCACAAAAAAACATTTAACAGCCAACTGAAAATGCCCAAAACATATATTAGCAGAAAAGGTCTTGCTCTCCTCATATTTAGTAATAAATGGTACATAAGAATTCATGAGAACATACATGATGGTCTTATACCTGATTGTTGGGTCATGACCAACCACAGCAGGATTTGAGGTTGGAAAATATGTATGAGATTTGCATGCTGAAACTATAATTGACATAATTGACATTCCTAAGCCACATCTCTACATTCAATAAGTCTCACCTCCTTTCTTTTTCAACACTGATTAAAGTTGTGACAATCAGAAAAACATGTAAATAAAACAAATACACAACTTCAATCAATAATGGTGCTTAATGGAATGCAAAACAGAACAGTCATTAGCAGAATTGTACCTTGAAAGAGTGCAGTGTAGTATGCTCATCAAATTTATCATACTTCTAAGGTACATAGGGGCATATACATGTATATTAAAATGTGACATAGTTGAACAGAAAACATGCTTTTTGGTTATTTCCTTAGTGATATTATCAAAATCAGCCAATTTTATTTTTATTTTTTTTTATAATACTCTCATTTTGCCTGCAACTTTTTTCATAGGCTGCACCTGAATTGGTTCCAATTGATCTATGTACAGAGCTGAAACTGGAGTACATTCCCAGGTGGTGGTAAGAGGAATGCTCTGTCAAATGCAGGGATGTCAAGCCATAATACAAAACATGAACTAAACCAGGCCTGGCCATGAACCAATGTATGCAAAGAGAAATGCCAAACTTCTCGCAATATGAAGACCCCTTCTTCATGTCTCTCTATGTTACAAATAAGGGCTATGCCAAGCACAGCACAATACGACCGCAGCATGTCGAATACTGAAATTTGAACAAGTGTAATTCAAAATGAATGAGGACACAGTGAAGAGCTTGATACAATAATTAAATGGACACAATAAAGAGCTTGAATCAGTTGCAATTTTGGACCCTTTGGTCCCTTTAGCTTGGAAACGGGAAAAGCTATGCCAAATTTGTTGACTTAATAGTGAAAGCTTACATCAAGAGGAATCCAAAGAAAAAAATCCTATTGAAATCCGATGAAAAATAAAGATTTCACATATTTCGAAAATTTGCAATTTTGGCCCCTTTGACTCCTTGTAGCTTGGAAACGGTAACAGCTATGCAAAATCTGTTGCATACCTCTGAAAGCTTATATCAAGAGGAATTCAAAGAAAAAAATCCCATCAAAATCTGATGAAAAATTAAAATTTCAGGTAATCCGCAAATTTGCAATTTTGGCCCATTTCGGCCCTTCATAGCCGGGAAAGGAAACAAGTTACCAAAAATATAATAGCTGAGTGCTATATTAATTTTTCATAAGGAATCTAATGAAAAAAAAACTGCATCAAAATCAGACAAAAAATGAAAAAAATAGATTTTTGAGATTTCCCCCTTTTGTGACCCATTTATCTCATTAACGGTACATGCGA
>MJUU01056165.1:40840-53806 GCA_002080025.1 Modiolus philippinarum
CTGAAAGCTTACATCAAGAGGAATCCAAAGAAAAAAATCCTATTGAAATCCAATGAAAAATAAAGATTTCACATATTTCGAAAATTTGCAATTTTGGCCCCTTTGACTCCTTGTAGCTCGGAAACGGTAACAGCTATGCAAAATCCATTGCATACCTCTGAAAGCTTATATCAAGAGGAATTCAAAGAAAAAAATCCCATCAAAATCTGATGAAAAATTAAAATTTCAGGTAATCTGCAAATTTGCAATTTTGGCCCATTTCGGCCCCTCATAGCTGGGAAAGGAAACAAGTTACCAAAAATATAATAGTTGAGCGCTGTATTAATTTTTCATAAGGAATCTAATGAAAAAAACTGCATCAAAATCAGACAAAAAATGAAAAAAATAGATTTTTGAGATTTCCCCCTTTTGTGACCCATTTATCTCATTAACGGTACATGTGACATGAAATCTGTTGACATACATCCGACTGAAAATTTCCTTAGGATTACACTGAAAGAAACTCCATCAAAATCTGATAAATAATAAATATTCTACAGCCCAATATATGAAATCACCTAATTTGGCCTTTTTTGGCCCTTTTTAAAAAACGGTTGGGGCCACAATACCCAAAACCAATCCCAACCTTCATTTTGTGACAAGGAACATTATTTTAAAATTTCATAAGGATTGATCAACTAGAACTGAAGTTATCGCATGGAAATAAAGAGTCTACAGATACTGCCGATGCCGACGACACCAATGACGACAATGCCGCCAGTATCATACCAGTAAACGACCTCAAAAATTTTTTTGCGGTCGTATAAAAAGAGCAGCCTTTTGTAGTGATATAGAAGACGGAATTTCCTGTCACTACCAATTCTTCCCTTTGAAAGTGGCAATCAAAATTTGCTTCCCCATTTTCTCTTCCACCTTTATTTTTGTTCCTCTTACAATTTTTTGAATTGATAAACTTGTTCTGGTCCTGAAATAGCTGAAATATTGCTCACTTGTTAACAATCAATCTATCAATCTAATTACATGGAAATAATATACATAAAGTTGTATCGAAACATTGTACTCAGTACCAATACCAACCAATTCATGCTATTTCCCTATAAACTGAATTATAACATATCATGACTACCATCATTGGCAGATCCAAGGAGAGGGGGTGGGGTTCTAGGGGTTGAAATCCCTTTTTTCAGACAATCATGCATTTTTAATGAAAATCCTGAAGTTTTACTATGAAATAACCCCAAAAATGCACCTCACTCAGCTCAGCAAATTTTCTTTCATTTCTTACATTGGAATCCCCTGCCCTTTTTCAAATTGTCTGGATCTGTGCCTGACTACCATCATTGCACTTTCAGAACACTTTAAAACTAAAAGTACTTTCTAGACACTGTAAACAAGGAAGTTCCATAGTGTGTTATTTTCACTATTTTGTTTGGAAAACTTTTTTGCAAGGGGTTTTTTAATTATCATGAATATAGCAACAATTACCCCTATAAAACTAGAGTTACTGTGGCCTAGTGGGCCACGGATACCCCCGCCTCCGCCCCTTCCTGCATTTTCTCTAACATCTAAAAAAGGAATTATTGGAAAACAAAATACATAGTGCACATCTATAATATGTAATTAAGGTCCTGCATAAGTTTCATGAACTTCTGATAAGTGGTCAAGGAGGAGTGTTGGATACCAGGTATTCACAATATGGTTTGCATTGAGGTAAAAGAGCTAAAACCACAAAGTCCAAAACATGTAAAAAATCTGAAAAAAAAATGGAATTATTGGAAAACGAAAAGCATAGTGCACAAATATAATATGTAATTAAGCTCCTGCAGAAGTTTCTTGAAATTCTGATTAGTGGTTTAGGGGAAGTAGTAGATACCATGTGCTCACCATATGGTTTGCATTGAGCTAAAGTGACTAAGTCCAAAACATGTAAAAATCTGGTATAAAGGGAATTATTGGAAAAACAAAAAGCGTAGTGCACATCTACAATATGTAATTAAGCCCCTGCATAAGTTTCATGAAATTCTGATCAGTGGTTTAGGAGGAGTAGTGGATACCATATGTGGTCACCATATGGATTGCATTGAGCTAAAATGACAAAGTTCAAAACATCTCAAAAATCTCGAAAAAAGGGAATTATTGGAAAACCAAAAGCGTAGTGCACATCTACAATATATAATTAAGCTCCTGTAGAAGTTTCATGAAATTCTGATCAGTGGTCAAGGAGGAGTAGTGGATACCATGTGCTCACCATATGGTTTGCATAGAGCTAAAGTGACTCAGTCCAAAACATGTAAAAATCTGGAACTAGAGGCTCCCAGGAGCCTGTATCGCTCACCTGGTTTTCAGTTGCCACAATCAAGGTAACAATATAAGTTATACAGTTGATCTTCAGTTTCTCATACTTTCGTAGGTCGAACACCTCCAATATCTTCAACTGTTTTTAAAGTCTGATCATCTTTTACTGTGAATTCATTTTTATTCATGGGGTACCAATTTTCGTGGTTTTCGTGGGTGTCCCCAAACCACGAATTCAAATACTCAACGAAATATGATCTTCTTGTGCAAGTTTCAAACACAAAGGAATGAACATAATGAAGGACCTGATCAACGAAGGCCATAAACCTTGCACTAGTACCTGAGCCCCAAACTAACTGATATATCCAACAATAAGTAAATATGCATTCTCTTGAACCTTTAATAGCAGCAAAATAAGTTAAAATGCTTTATTTCCAAGTGTTTCCCAGTTAACAAATTAGCGGTAACTGGCTTCCTGTTTTGTTAATCAATTACGCTAAAGTGTTGATTTACAGTTAAGAAGTTTGGACAAGAACCATCTCAATTCAGTTTTTATATCATATTATTAATTAAACTTTTAAAGTTTTAATTATTTTCTTCTGAAAAAGACATGTTTAGTTTGCAATCAATACAGGGGCCTATTTAAAATAACAAATTGAACACGGTTATGTCAGATGGTTACCTAATTACAAAATATGTATACATTACTATGAATTGTTAATTACAGGTGACACTTAAATTACACGTATAGTTCTGAATTTTGGTGTTTTGACATCAATACTGAAGGTACTGAAGCCATGAATTTTATAATCTTTATTTTATAAATTTAAATTAAAAAAAAATTTCTTGGAACAAGTGGCAATCCACGAATTTACGTACGCCACGAAATGTCTTTTTTTCTCTACCCACGAAAATTGGTACCCACGAAATTAAATGAATTTACAGTATTATATTTCTTTGTTAGGATATTTTGATAAAAAACGGTCTTGCTAAGGACCACTTTCGACACCAGTTTTGAAGTCGAGATGTCATTTTGTAAATGGCAGTCAACAAACAATTTCCAACATCAGTTTTGAAGTCGCAACATCAATATCTATTTGGAAATCAAATTTCATTGAAATCAGACCAGTGATTTTGTTGCCTTTTTTAAAAACTGCCTGTGCCTTTTTGATTGGGAAAATATAGCATAATTTTCGATAAATTGGGAAATTAACCTCAAACATTAATTTCTGTAAAACCATTCCATGAAATGGTTTTCAGGATTGGATTCACTGTAAGGACACTTCAAGGTAATATATGCATGTAAAAAATGTTATATTAGTCCCAGAAAGAACAGAACATTGAACAAATGATTTGGAAGAATTTAATATGCAATCTCACTCCTTTTGGGAATTTTGTGAACACAATTGGGAAGAAAAAAAGGTAGCTGTGGTCAATTTTGGAAAAAAGTTCCAAGGGAAACAGCCTTTAAAAGGTAGTAAATCAAGGCTTACAAAATCACTGCAGACAATGTTGAATTTTCCCGCTTTTTTTGGCGACCATTTTGAAAATGGCGGTCAAGGAACAATTTTCAACACCGGTTTAGAACTCGCAACATCAAGATCAATTTGCAAACCAAATTTCATTGAAATCGGACAATGTTGAATTTTCCCGCCTTTTTTCTGGCGGCCATTTTGAAATGGCGGTCAAGGAACAATTTTCAACATCAGTTTTGAACTTGCAACATTTAGATCTATTTGGAAACCAAATGTCATTGAAATCGGACATTGTTGAATTTTCCCGCCTTTTTTTTTGGCGGCCATTTTGAAAATGGCGGTCAATGAACAATTTTCAACTTCGGTTTTGAAGTCGCAACATCAATATCTATTTGGAAACCAAATTTCATTGAAATCGGACAATGTTGAATTTTCCCGCCTTTTTTGGCGGCCATTTTGAAAATGGTGGTCAAGGAACAATTTTCAACATCAGTTTTGAAGTTGCCACAGCATGGCAAACATTTTATCAATTTACACTTAACCTTCATCTTCTATAGTTTTGGAAATAATAGATAAAAATACGAAAATTTAAAAATTCGGTGAAAAAAGGGCAATAACTCCTACAAGGGTTTATGGATTTTCTTCAAAATTTCAGGGTAGGTAGATCTTGATATGCTGAACATTTTTGCAATTTACATTTGACTTCTATCTGTTACACTTTTTGAAATAAAAAATAAAAAATGCAAAAATTTTGAAAATTTAACGGAAAAAGGGCTATAACTCCGAGATGGGTTTTCGGATTTTCTTCAAAATTGCACAGTGGGTAGATCTTGTCATGCTGACCATTTTTACCTCTGTCAGATTTTTGATATCTGTAACGGTTTTCGAGTTATTAGCCAAAAACTGCAATTTACCCCTATGTTCTATTTTTAGTAACAGCAGCCATGTTGTTTGGTCTACGAACATAAAAATCACAAACTTGAAAGTGCATACCCTGGTGATGATTCAGGCCAAGTTTGGTAAGTATTGGCCCAGTAGTTTCAGAGGAGAAGATTTTTGAATAAAAGTTAACGGAAGGACGGATGACGGACGAGTGATGGCAAAAGCTCACATGGCCTTTGGCCAGGTGAGCTAAAAAAAGGGAATTATTGGAAAAACGAAAAGCGTAGTGCACATCCACAATATGTAATTGCTCCTGCATGAGTTTCACGAAATTTTGATCAGTGGTTTAGGTGGAGTAATGGATACAAAAAAGACGGACGGAATGACGGAGGACGGACACCATGAACACTATATACCTCCGGCAAAGCGGGGGTATAACTAGAGGCTCACATGAGCCTGTATCGCTCACCTGGTCACTGGTTTTATTCATTGTCACCTATAGACCACCCATTCATATACTATAAATCAGTTCAGCAGATGTTACATTTTCATTCTTGGATGAGGTACAAACTAAAAATCACAAACTTTGGAAGGGATCACCCAAAGACAATTGTAACCAAGTTTGGTTCCAATTGGCTCAGCAGGTTCAGAGGAGAAGACATTTGAATGCATTTCCCATAGAGTCCCTATGTTAAACTATGTTCCACCCTGGCGGCCATCTTGGATGAGGTAAGAAGGTAAAAATCACTAACTTTAAAGGGGACCACCCAAGGACTATTGTGACCAAGTTTGGTTCAATTTGGCTTGGTAGTTTCAGAGGAGAAGATCTTTGGATGCATTTCCCATAGGGTCCCTATGTCAAACTATGTTCCCTGCTGGCGGCCATCTTGAATGAGGTATGAACATAAAAATCACAAACTTTGAAGGAAAACATCTAAAGACTAATTGTAATCAAGTTTGGTTCCAATTGGCTCAGTGGATTCAGAGGAGAAGACATTTGAATACATTTCCCATAGGGTCCCTATGTTAAACTGTGCTCCACGCTGGCATCCATCTTGGATGAGGTACAAATGCAAAAATCACAAACTTTAAAGGGGACCACCCAAGGACTATTGTGACAAAATTTGGTCCCCATTGGCTCAGTGGTTTCAGAGGAGAAGATCTTTGAATGCATTTCCCATAGGGTCCTATGTTAAACTATCTTCCCCGCTGGTGGCCATTTTGGATGAGATGTGAACCTGCTGGACATATTTAGAAATTGTAGTTCTGGAAAACCTCAACACTTTTGCAATTCACATTTAACCTTAATCTCAAACAGTTTTTGAAATAAAACTAAAAATGTTCAAAAATTGTGAAAATTCAAAGAAAAAGTGGCAATGACTCCTATGTGGGTTATCAGATTTTCTTCAAAATTGCAGGACATGTAGATCTTAATATGCTGACCATTTTTGTTATACAAACTTCACTTCTATCTTCCATCAATTTCAATATATAAGACCAGAAGTAACGAAAAACTGAAAATTTTACGGAAAAGGGGCAATAACTCCAAGACGGGTAAACGGATATTCTCCAAAATTGCAGGGCAGGTAGATCTCATCATGCTGATCATTTTTACCTTATCAGAATTTTGATATCTGTAATGATTTTCGAGTAATTTGCAAAAAACATCAATTTACCCCTATGTTCTATTTTTAGTAACAGTGGCCATGTTGTTTGGTCTACGGACATAAAAATCACAAACTTGAAAGAGCATACCCTGGTGATGATTCAGGCCAAGTTTGGTTAGTATTGGCCCAGTAGTTTCAGAGGAGAAGATCTTTGAATAAAAGTTAATGGACGGACGGACGACGGACAGACGACGGACGCCGAGTGATGGCAAAAGCTCACATGGCCTTTGGCCAGGTGAGCTAAAAATTACTTATTTACAGTATTCATTTTAATGCAATAATTATAGGTCTGTAAGTCTCGTCATGTGACCTCAGAGAATACATGTGAAACGTTGCTTCCAGGTACCATTTGCCTATGTAGCACTATGAGAAATTGTTGGATTGTTGGTTTACAGTTAAAATTAAGTGCGGGATTCATTTTATATGAACCAGTATATTTCATTCTTCAAGAATTATACATTTAATAACCTTACCTTAGACTGTAATTAAACAAAATAACACATTTTCTTAGTAACGTCAAGTGAAGTTTGTCCCGGAAGTGAAAAAGTCGAATGATGGTTTTAGTGCCTTATATGTTAGAATTCCAGACTTTGAAAGTGAAAGTAGAACGAGACTTAAAGACCCTTCTTACCTCCCTTCCTCCATTTTCTTCCATCTGTTAGATGTCTAATTTCACTTTTATCGCTTTCTAGCACCTTGTTAAATACAGTATTTACTATCCGACTTTTAACTTCCTGATCTATATGCTGACAGTTATGGGATTTTTCTTTACTCTGTTCTCTGGGCTCAAATTGTGAGGACCAGCTTTGTCCATTATCAAGTTTTTGGTATTTTGCACTACTTATTCCAGCTTCAGTAGGGGGATTCGACTCACATGATTTAGTTCTTGTTTTGATGTATACAGTTATTTTATCGTCAATTAATGCCTCATCTTGCTGAGAATAATTTCTATCTTTTCCGATAAAACAAACCTGAAAAAGATTAATCTTTGTATTAGTTTAACAAATAACCGAACAGTCTATATAGGGTCTGCATTTGGCCCGTCTTTCACATAATCACACAAACAAATTAGTAAAATCATGCATCACTCTTTTAGGTGATTTTTTTTTTACAGAATTCATCGAACTCACAAATTGTGCCTGTTTTTAGAAGAATTTTCAGGAATTAGGCTCCACAAAAACTAGAGTTATTGAGGCCAAGTGGGCCACGGATACCCTGTCCCCATCTCTCTGAATTTTCTTAAACATCTGGCCAAATGGAATTATTAGAAAAACAACATACATAGTGCACATCTATGATATGTAATAAAGTTCCAGCATAAAATTCATGAAATTCTGATCAAAGAAGGAGTAGTGGATATATGGCGTTCATTATATTGTTTGCAGTGAGCTAAAAAAACAAGTGTGGACCCAAATAGATGTCTCGCCCGTCCCTACTTGGTCACAAAATTGATGCAAAAACTCAAACTGCCTAAGTCAGAAAACTTAAGATGTTCGCTAGAGCGTGAAATTAGATTAACTGACAAAAGCAATACAGTAGACTGTCATGTATCACCCAAAACAAAATGCTAAATATCAATGACCTACCACAGCTAGATACTGAAAAACCAAACAAGTTAACTAGACCGTGAAAATGAGGTCAAGGGCAAAAACCAAATAGCAAGCTGTCATCTTCCATCTAAGACAAACCCACATACCAAATATTATTGACCTTACATTAATACATACTAGGAAACTTAACATGATCACTGGACCGTGAAATTGAGGTCACAGACAAAAGCCATATAGCAGACTCAAGACCAACATATATACCAATGTCACTGACCTACCACTTATAGTTACGGAGAAAATGACCAAAGTACATGAACTTAACATGTTCATTGGACCGTGAAATTGAGGTCACAGAAAAAAGCCATATGACAGACTGTCATGTACTACCTTAGACCAACCTACATACCATATATCATTGACCTACCACTTATAGTTACTGAGAAACTAAACTAAGCACATAATTTTAACATGTTCATTGGACCGTGAAATTGAGGTCACAGACAAAAGCCATATATGGAGACTGTCATNATATCATTGACCTACCACTTATAGTTACTGAGAAAATGACCTAATCACAAAAACTTAACATGCTCACTAGACCGTGAAATTGAGGTCAAGGACAAAAGCCATATGACAGACTGTCATGTACTACCTTAGACCAACCTACATACCAAATATCATTGACCTACCACTTATAGTTACAGAGAAACTGAACTAAGCACAAAAACTTAACATGTTCATTGGACCGTGAAATTGAGGTCACAGACAAAAGCCATATAGCAGACTGTCATGTACTTTTCAAGACCAACCTATATACCAAATATCATTGACCTACCACTTATAGTTACTGAGAAAATGACCTAATCACAAAAACTTAACATGCTCACTAGACCGTGAAATTGAGTTCACAGACAAAAGCCATATAGCAGACTGTCAAGTACTACTCAAGACCAACTTATATACCAAATATCATTGACCTACCACTTATAGTTACTGAGAAAGTGAACTAATCACAAAAACTTAACATGAAAGTTTACGCCGCCGCCGTCATACTTTGTACGCATATGTCTCGATTTCCGTGCCTTTTGTCGCGGGCGAGACAAAAACTAAAAAGACAAAGTCCAAAACATGTCAAAAGTCAAGTTATTGGAAAACAAAATATATGGTGCACATCTACAATATGTAATTAAGCTCCTGTATAAGTTTCATGAAATTCCAATCAGTGGTAGATACAAGGTGATCACCATATGGTTTCCATTGAACTAAAAGAGCTAAAAATGACAAATTTTAAAGTCAAAATCATGTCAAAAATCTGTAAAAAAGAAAAAGGAAAAATTGGAAAACAAAACATGTAGTGCACATCTACATTACATAATTTAACTCCTTCATAAGTTTATGAAATTCCAATCAGTGGTTTAGGAGGAGTAGTGGATACCAGGTGGTCAATATATGATTCAAATCAAGTTAAAATGACATAGTCCAAAATATGTCAAAATTCTGGGAAAAATGGAATTATTGGAAAATAAAACGCGTAGTGTACATCTACAACATGTAATTAAGCTCTTGCATTAGTCTCATGAAATTCCAATTAGTGGTTTAGGAGCAGTGAATACAAGCTTTTGGGTACTAAAAGACTGAAGGACTGACGGACAACATGAATACTAAATACCGCACACAAAAAAGGGGGCATAATGACTTTTCACAGATCATCATGCTTAATCCCTTCCAGCACCTCATGATCCAAAGAATCATACTTACAAAGGGTGATACAAAGTACACTCAATTAAATTACAGTTACTAATATATATTGAAAACTTTGCTGCAATGCACCCTTTTTCAATTTTTATTATTATTCAATTATGTGTTTCCCAAGTTTTTTTTATCACAATACAAATTATTTTTATTATGGTCAGACTTCATTACTTGTCAGACTAAATATTTGGCAGATTTTTTTCAACTTTCAGGAGAAGTGTAATAGGCTTCAAGGATACCAAATACAGATCCTTTGATTCTCAAATGAAAGGTATTTTTACTCTTTAACAACTTGTAAACAATACTCACTCTTTTTGTGGATGGAATCCTCAGTGTATCCTCTTCCACAATAAATCCACATACCTCCCCTACCTCCTTCACAAAGTTAAGGTACGTTCTGTAATTACTCTGCCCTTGTTGTTTACTGCTAAACTTACAGTCAAAATCAAAATGGCAGCAGGGAAGGACAAAATATCTACATGTATAACTGGATCTAAAAAGGTACAATAACCATTTTACTGATATATAAGTGTTAAACATCAAGACACAACAATGATGCAAAAAAATATGTGTGTTTACTGTGGACTGCTGTAAAAAGCAGGATCGGAGGGTTGTTAAATTTTTATTATTATTATACCTCAATGTTTCAGACATATTGTTCAGGATTTGAAAGGAACAAGGTGTGACACATCCAGGGTGTGACATGACCAAGTTGTGAAGTGTACAGGGTGTGACTTAGTCAGGGTATGGCATGAACAGGACGTGACATGAAAAAGGTGTGACGATGATGTTGTAAAAAAAATATGTGTGTTCACTGCACATTGTTGTTCAAGATTTGAAATGAACAAGATGTGAAATGACCAGGATCCGACATGCCCTGGGTGTAACATAAAAAGGGTATGACATGGCCAGGATTTGACATGAGCAAGGTCTGACATGACCATGATGTGACATGGCCAAGGTGTGACATGAACAGCTTGTGATATAACCAAGAAGTGCTTTGAATAGGATGTGACATAACCAGGATGTGACATGACAAGGATGTGACATGACAGAAGTGTGACATGACAAGGATGTGACAGGACATACTGAATATGGCTAGGATGTGATATGACCTGTGTGTCGCATTAACATGATGTGGCATGACCAGGGTGTGACAGGAACAAGATATGACATGACTAGGATGTGACAAGACATACTGAATATGGCTAGGATGTGACATGACCTGTGTGTTGCATTAATATGATGTGGCATGACCAGGATGTGACATGATGTGAAGTGATGAAAGTATGACATAACCACGGTGAAGCATGAACAGGATGTGACAAGACCAGGATTTGACATAAACTAGATATCACATGACCAAGGCATGACATAACAAGGATGTGAAAATAACAGGATGAGACTTGACCAAAATGGGCATGACCAAAATTTTTTTTTATTAATATATATGAAGGCAAATAAACCTTATCAATAAATAAAATCCAGAAACCATTTAGCATAGAACTAGAGGAGTTTCAGATACATGTATGAGGCAAGAAGTGAGAATTTCAAGTTTTGTCAATTATCATTTGAAGATAGGAAGTCCATTTAT
Source organism: Modiolus philippinarum (assembly GCA_002080025.1). Lineage (NCBI taxonomy): Eukaryota > Metazoa > Mollusca > Bivalvia > Mytilida > Modiolidae > Modiolus > Modiolus philippinarum. Next base: position 52,056 of record MJUU01056165.1, read on the forward strand.
TAGAATTGCCACACAAAGAGGTAGCAACATGTGCCATATTATGTATAACATGAGGTTGCACGCGTTGTCGTGCTAGGTATTCCCCACTTGTACTGTTTTGAACATTAAAAAGGGAAAAAATGGCTAAGTCCCGCCAAACAGGAAGTTGATATCATAAGGGAACCATAATGGGAGACGACGCATTCCCCTATATATAAAGTAAAATACCAAATTTGAAATAAATCGGCCCAGCAGTAGCTGAGAAAAGTGCAATGAAAATTTTCACTATGTTCAATAAAGGGAAAAAAGGCGAAGTCCCGCCAAACGTGAAGTTGATATCATAAGGCGATCAAAATGGCAGACGACACATTCCCCCAAAATATGAAGTCAAATACTAAATTTAAAATAAATCCGACCAGCAGTAGCTGAGAAAAATGCAATAAACTTCGGATGGACGGACGGAAGGACGGACAGACAGATGGACGGGCAGACAAGGGTATTCGAATATACCACCCACTCACGAGTGGGGTATAATAAATGCCCTAGGCCATTGCATTATTTCTGAAAGGAGGCGTTTATTAAAAAAATCAAATTTGTAAGTAAAAATCATAAAAGAAATAGTAGAATCATAGAATAGCGACATTGATATACATGTAAGTATAAATACTATAAACTTCAAATAATAGAAGTGGCTACAAGTGCACAAGTAAAGGCCAAGGGGGAAAAGATGTCTTCCAGATTCAATACAAACCACTTTTCTTGCTTGAAATGTATGGTATCTATCATGTGCCACAATAAAACCTACTTCATTTATATCTTATGCTTTGAAGAGTTTTCATTAACTAGTATTAAAACAAGATGTGTTTTGTGAAACACTTATGCCCCCGGGTAGAAGTAAAGAAGAAACATTTAGCAACTTTGAACAATGAATGTCCTTCTGACAAAATAATTTGTAGAAATAAATTCTGGTATCAACAGAAAAGTTTAATCACATCAAATGATGATTGCAATTGGATGCAAACACAGAAGTCACCCAAATGAACCCTTCCAATCATTATCCAAGCCCCCTTTTGGACCATTTATAGCCAACTCATTGTGTTCTGTTTCTCAGTGTTATCAGTACTTTGATTACACCAAGGATCATCAACACTGGTTCCCCAAAAGTGAAGGTATACACAGAAGAGAAGAAATGAAATAATAGATATTTTTAGTAACATCCCTCATCATTGATATATATAATACATATATAGATACATGTAAAACAAAAGTGAATAAATGAAGAAAATATGCTGAATGATTTAAAAAATCTTTAAAAAAAAAATTCTATAGATATCAAGAAACATTTCATCATAAATGAGTTTAATTTCTATATACATCTAAAATAAAACAAAATATAATTTCATTTTTTGGTGAAATTTTACCGGACAGTCACATGCCAAGGTCAAGGTCACAAGGTCAAATATTCTGGTACTAACTGAAAGGTCTCTCCACAAGGAATGCACATGCAAAATATGAAAGCCATATCAATTACCATTCAAAAGATATACCCAATGTTAAAGTTTATTATTTTTTTTCAAAAAGTCGATCACATGTCAAGGCTAAGGTCACGAGGTCCAAAATTTTGGTATCGTTTGAAAGGTCTTGCCACAAGGAATACACATGCAAAATATGACAGCCCTATCACTTAACATTCAAAAGATATACTCAATGTTAAAGTTTTTATGCAGTTGTTCACAGGCCAAGGTCAAGGTCACAAGGTCAACTATTCTGGT